>CM061921.1:201960654-202023547 GCA_031002005.1 Vandiemenella viatica | reverse complement strand
TTGAAATTAACAATCAGTGGGTGGTGCCTACACACCATTGCCTTCAAAACGTATAAGGCTCATTTAATGCCGAGTTATGCAGTTCTGTACTAATCCATTAAGTACATTTGCTAATATGTTAATAAAGGCAGTGATTTGGCCGTATTTGAAGTTCAAAATGTAAATAATAATGACGAAACAACACGATCCAAATAGGTAGATACATCAGCATCAACGAAGCTATCTGGTATATTTTTAGTTTTCGCATCCATGAAATAGAGCCCTTCTATCCAGCATCTTGCAATACATCTTTGAAACGTCAACGTGTATATTTCACGAAGAAATATTTTCCAATGAGCCACCAAAACGACAAACACATACTGAATTTTTCACATTGTGTCAATATCTGATGTGTTCCGCCAATTCGCAAACATTATTATATACCGATGTTCCAAGCTATTTTTCATGGAACAAATTAAGTAAAAAATGGGAGCCACGTAAACAAGGAGAACCACATCCTTTGATCGCAGGCATATTCAAAGCCAAGACATTTAGGACGACTTTACACAGTGCATCCAAAACAACGTGAATGTTTCTTTCTGCGTTTGTTATTGTGAATGTTCCCGGACAAGCTTCTTTCGATTTTTACGAACGTTAATGGTCGAGTGTTCAATACATGTCACGATGCATGTCGCGAGTTGCAGTTCCTGTGTGGACGAGAATCATTGGGACCTGACACTTGCTAATGCAGCGTTGACATCCACCCGAATAGTATTCGTCAAACTGTTTGCATTATTCTGACAACATGTTAATCACACAATGATCGACTTTGTGGAAAAATATAAAACAGTATGACTGAAGATATACTACACGAGTTAAACAAATAAACCATGTCAAATCTATATTTCAAACAGAGATGTATAATGATTAATAAAGCATTGCCAGACAATTCTGCACTGTTTGGTCCTCAAAATGAACTAACTCAGCGTGTGTTCCTGGATATATCAATAAATACGTAGAATAATTTGGATCATAATCGTGCTATTTTTGGCAGCAAAAATGTTGATGTCAACGAAATTAACTTCCAGATACAACAGTTTTTGCCAGGTGATCTGAAGTCTTTTAAATCAATAGACACTATTGTAGATGAAAATGAAGCCGTAAATTTTCCAATGAGTTTTTAAACCCTTTGGATCAACAGGAATGCGCCACACAATCTCTGGTTAAAGATTGGTTCACCGATTTTTCTTCTTCGTAATTTGAATCCACCTAGATTATGCACGGTACACATTTGATCATCAAAAGGATGACTGGAATGTTCTTAAGCAACTTTTTTACTGAATGTTTAAAGAGAATCGTCCTGTTGGCACGTATTCAATGATACCGTCGGAATCTCCAATACCATTTAAAAGGCTTCATTTCCGAATCGTTGGCTTTCGCATGACAATAAATAAGTCACAGACCAAACAATGTCCGTTTGCGGCTGGATTTGGAAAATACGTGTTTCTCCCATGGGCAACTATATGTCGCCTGCTCAGTGTAGGTAAACCATCAAATCTATTTATATTCGCAAAAGACAGGCTAACCAAAATATTGGGCACCAATTAGCGCTTAGATAATTAAAATTTAAATTTAATAATTTTAAAATAATGAATATAATGTTTTAAAATCACTTCATAAACTCATTTATAAAACTAAAATTTCAGTTTATATAAAATAAAAAATAATATTTATTTATTTTTATAAATATTAATTTTTTATCTATTATAATTAGTAATTTGTAATAAAACGTAAATTAAAATTTTTTATGATGTTTGTCCTATTTCAACTCTCCGTAACTCTTTACCAATTACATTTGAATTTCCAAATGACTAAAATGTTTTTTGTTTTATTATGAATATTAATTTGACAACTTTAGAGTTTAGAATAACATTATCCAAAACTATAATAGTCATGCTGCGTGGGTGCTAGTCCTTTATTATATTCACGTGAGTTATGTTTAACGAGTATGCCTTTTGGTACAGTCATGGAAACGATTGTTCCATCAGTCGGAATTTCATAATAATTGTACCCTCCTTCTAATACATACGCCTCATCGATCACTTCACCTGTGGGGTTAATAGGTACCACGATGGATGCACTTGCTGATTTTAATTCATTCAGTAAGGAAAATAAATCCTGGTTTATGCGAAATTTTTCATCTGAGTATGAAAGTTTCTTCTCCATATCGACAACCATACGCAAGGATTTATCAATGGCATCCCGGTGCATGGCTTGAACGTATCCTTTATTTGCAACATCATCGTCTCTGACGGGCTTGGCTACACGTTTGAGTACTTTACCCTGGCAATCCAAATTACCATCATTCGTAAGAAGTATGTTCTGTGGTGGGTACACAAACACTCTTATTCTGTGTCGTTGAAGTTCTCCCAAACTTGTCCATGGCTGTAATGATGTCAGAAGACAGTGTGCGCAGCTATTTATTTAAAAATGAATCAAATCCGTTGCGATATCTTCCATGGTACATGTCGCAGTCTTTGTCAATAACCAAAAATCCATGTTTACAATCATTCCAGCAGTACCCACATAGGTTCTTAAACTCCTTGAACGTCATGTCGGTGTTGACGTGGTCATTGTAAATGTGTTTGAGATTCATATCGTCCTGTTTAAAGATTACGATCAAGTTAGCATTGTCTCTAACCAACTGTTTCGGTATACGGCTATATGTCTGACACAAGTAAAAAGAATCGACTGATCTGTGCCTGCCCATGCAAAAGTAATCTCGTATATTATTCTGCTTCTCACACGAAACATCATCAAACACAAACACAGAATTAGGTAGAGCTTCACTTGGAGGAGGTACACTTTGATTATCACTAAATGTCAAATACTGAATTTCTTTAATGGGTTCTAATATTTTCCCTAGTAATTGATACTTTGGTTGGTACAACGACTTTGAAAACACGTATACATTTTCAAATCTAAGACCATTGGGGTGTTCCAGCAGGGACAGCACAAGATTGGTTTTCCCACAATTTGATGGACCACACACTATTGCTCTCACTGTCTCAGGGAACAGAGGTCCGTTCTTCTTCCGTCTAGTATTGTTGCCGACAGAATCAACATTACTCACGGGCAATGTGTCTCGCTGTTTGACAAACTTCATATTGACAAGGTTAGGTGGTTGCTCCGGCTATATATAGGCGCGCGATCAACTAAAGTATGTTAGTTGGTAACAATGCCTCCTACGAGGAAGAAGAAGAAGAAGGGTCGTGGCTTTTTAAACAAGCTCATCGACAAGATGCCTTTTGAGGCGCATATACCTACATACCAGTTTTGTGGTCCCGGTACTAAACTGGAAAAACGGTTGGCACTTGGGCAGAAGGGTATCAACCCACTAGATGCAGCCTGCAGGGAACACGATATTGCTTATGCACAGGGGGCAGATAGAGCTGAAGCAGATCGGATACTCGTTGAGAGGGCTGCAGATAGAATGAAGGCTAAAGATGCAAAATTTGGTGAACGTGCAGCGGCATTCTTGGTTAATAGGGCCATGCGTGCCAAGTTAAAGTTTGGCGGAGTGTTAAGAAAAAGAAACCGAAGAAAAAAAAGAAGGGTGGTATTCTGCCATTAATACCTTTATTTGCTGGCTTGTCAGCTGCTGGTGCTTTAGCAGGCGGGGTGGCTAATGTCGTCAAAGCTGTTAAAGCAGCGAAAGAGGCGAATAAGCAGTTGACTGAGGAGAAACGACACAACAAAACGATGGAGACACTTGCAATGAGGGGTAAAGGTCTATATTTGAAGCCATACCGGAAAGATGGGTCTGGATTAAAAAAAAAAGTCTGTTCAGCCGCTGACGGACGATGACATACGTAAGCATGTAAAGCGTTTGCGCATACCCAATTTTCGTGGTGTTTTCATGCGTGACACATTACCCAAAAAAATTCGTGAACGTGAATGTGGAATTGTGAACTTGGATAGTGCTAAAGTGCTGGAACACATTGGGTTGCTTACATCAAGTACAAAGATGGTGTAGTTAAATACTTTGACAGTTTCGGTGACTTACCTCCTCCATTGGAGTTACAACGATACTTTGCAGGGAACAGAATACAATACAATGTGCAGCAACACCAGAAGTTTGGCACACATGTATGTGGACATTTGTGTTTAAAATTCCTGTATGAAAATGTATGACATCAGTCTTGAACGAACCTTGGACAAGATAACACATGTCTGTAACACTCTGCTTGTCAGACACCAGTTCAGTCTTGGGCTGTGATTACTTCCCACCAATAGATTTGAGCCAAGGTGATTACACAGTCGGTTTGGTTGACTTTCAGACTTACAATTCGATTCCAAATATAGACCAATCAAATTGTAAATTTCATTACTCGAAGAATAAAGTGATAGTCATACCCACAGGATCTTACGATATTGACGATTTGGCTAATTATTTGGTTCGACACACTAAAAACGACAAGCTAGTAATTAGAGCAAACAACAATTCGCTCAAGTGTGAGATAGAAACACCTGTGGAAATTGACTTCTCTAAACCAAACTCAATTGGATCTCTCTCGGATTTTCGAAACGTGTGTTAAAGCCTGGATTTCATACATCAGACTACACTGTGCAGATCTTCAAAATTAACGCCATAAGAATTGAGAATGCACAGGAAATTACGTCAACGATAAGCTGGGACATACACTACACGAGTTTTTTCCAACAGTCCCGCCAGGGTACAAGATTGTGGAAGTACCCGCTAATGTCATATCTACCCATTACAGTAAAAACTCTCAGTAATATCAACGTTAGAGTTGTCGATCAAGACGGTATTTAGTGGATTTTAAAGGAGAGACCATCACTCTCAGACTACATATAAAAAGAATGGGAGCTCGTTATAACAAGAAGCGTCACCCACGCAAAGCTGTCAGTCGTGAACCAACAGTGAAACTATTAACACCTGAGAACGTCCTCTTCCTACAGTCGTTAGGCTATACAGTTAAAAGTCATGGATGATGTGCTAGACATAACTTCCAGTGTGGAGTTTGACGAGTCGGTTACGCGCAAACAATATTTGAGTCACCAGCCGCATACGCCAGCCTCATTTAATAACAATGACGAGATCCGAATATCGATTCAAAAGCAAGGTACATATACACTACCATGCGAAAGCTACTTGCATATGGAAGGAAGATTCATCAAGTCAGATGGTTCAGGAGCTACAAATTCAATTACCACATCCAATGCTTTCGCTTTTCTGTTTGAGGAAATTCGATATGAACTTAATGGAACTGAAATTGACCGAAATAGAAATGTTGGTATCACAAGCACATTGAAAACGCTTATTTCTGCAAGCCCCCCACAAATGGGCGTGTTGATCAATGCAGGATGGGGGCAACGCGCTCCTGGAAATGGTTACTTTGATGTATGTATACCACTAAGTATGCTCTTGGGTTTTTGCGAAGACTTTAAAAGATACTTGCAAATGTAAAACAAGAACTAATATTAATTCGAGCTAGGGACAATACAAATTCATATGTACAAGCCAATCCAAATCCTCAGGAAAGTAAATTCACCATCAGCAAACTGGCATGGGTGATGCCTCATTTGCAAATAGCTGAAAGAGAAAAGCTAGCGCTGCTTAAGATTGTAGACAATGGGAAACCACTTCGCATTAATTTCAGAAGCTGGGATCCGTTGCTTCCAATCAGCAAGACTCAAATTTGGTCTTTGAAAACATCAACACAATTGGAGAAACCTAGGTTCGTGGTTCTGGGATTTCAAACAAACAGGAAACGGAATGCGGAATTAAGTGCAGAGATCTTTGACGACTGCAATCTTACCAATGTCAAGGTGTTCCTAAATGATGTGGCGTATCCATATGAGAACATGAATTTGGACTTTAAGAAAAACCGAACCACGTTGTTGTATGATATGTATGCAAGATTCCAACAGTCTTACTACGAACGAGACCATCCTTTACCGCTACTAAAACGTGAAGAATTTATAGAAACTGCACCTATCGCCGTAATTGACTGTTCACATCAAAACGAGTCTGTTAAAACGGGGCCTGTAGACATTCGTGTCGAGTTTGATAGCAGTGAGAATTTTCCTGCTTACACCGCTGCATACATCCTGATCTTGCACGATCGTGTTGTAGAATACGTACCTCTAACAAGTGTCGTGCGTAAGCTGACATAAAATCAAGTAGCAGAGAGTCTTGTCAACCATTACCATGCCGACCATCTTCCTGGACGCACAGGGCTTCACGAAGAAGGATGGCGGGTTTATTTTCAAAGAAGTTGCTGTGTGTGTAACACGGTCTGACAAAATTATCTCCACACATTGTATTTCTGTATCATCACCATCGCGTGGAGGTAATGAACCATCAGTTAGATGGCTAACACATAATTACCATGGAATACCTTGGGATTCTGATGGCGTTTCCTTCAGCAAGATGTGCTCTATACTACATGCAATAACCAATGAGGATGATTCAATCATTTACGTTAAAGGACTGGAGAAGGCTCGATGGTTACAGAAAATTATCAGGAAGAAAGTATGCTACAATATAGAAGATTTAGGATGTCCACCACTGCGAGAACTCAAGAAAAAATAATTTGAGAAAACTTGGTAACTTACATATATTTTGTAATAATATGTGTGCAATTGAAAATGTATTTTTAATCGCCAATTGGTGGGCGAAATAAAAAAGATTTAAAAAAAATGTTTATACTATCTTATTATTTAATTAGGATAGGTGAAATGATAAAAGAAAAATCTGGTAAAATGATTTTATTTACTCACATTGAAATTCTCTGGTTACAATTTTTTTGACATCATCAAGTACAATTAAATTTTTGTATGCAATGATTTCATTTTTTAGTTGCATATAGTCAATTGTAGAACTGTATTTTTTTTTTTTTTTGTAACAGTTTAACGTCCCTTTTTAACAACGTGGTCTTTAGAGACGGGAAAGGATGGGGGCAAGGAATGGGAAGGAATTCGGCCATGGCCTTTTGAAGGAAGCATCCCGGCATTCGCCTGGAGTGATTTGGGGAAACCATGGAAAACCCAAATCTGGATGCCCGGACGGGGATGTAGAACTGTAAGACACATGACTAGGGCGAACGCCGCCGATGTGTACATCGATTAACTTTGTCACCGAAGCCGTACATTTGTAATAGTCACTCATCACTTTATCCGCCAACTCATTCACAAATACCTTGTAGTAAACTGATGCGTTGTAGCTCCACTTTTTCCTGGCGGACAAGGATGCGGTCACTGCAGGCTGCACGTCGACGAGGTTCTGCCATGTAGACTTGGCGAGAAAATGCCGCTGGTAGGATCAGTGCTGTTGTGAAAACATAACATTTTCACCCCCGACACCGTCAGGCAGGATACAGCATGCTCACCGAGCGGGATGCTGGTCTGGCCGCTGCCGGTGAGCATTTTGGTGACTGAGTCCTACTCCATGGCGAGGACGTCCCATTCTTCGGATGAAAGGGTGATTTTGTTGTAGCCCACCCTCTCAAGTACCACAACAGGCTCGAAATCACGTTGCGGTGACAAACCGAAAGTCAGACTCTTGGAATCTCCGGCGTTCAGCTGGTACACAGACGTGAAGAACATTACTGGACGACACATCGCAGCGGACTGAGGGACACTAATTATTACCGCATACGTCATCACCGCCTCTGCTAAATACATCAGTTCCTTTTAAATCTTGCTCAACTTTGCGTTTAACATAGTCATACACTAACAGTTTTTTATATGCTTTAATTTCTAACTTTAAACGTACATAGACTAGTGTTAACAGGGGCTGTATGACACTTCATTGACATGTACACTATCAAAATGCAAATCTATCAGACCATTCACAGAACAACGGGGGAAGTCACGAATCACTTTCACTGATAACGTATTCACAAACTCGTTGTAGTACTTGGTAACTTGAAAACTCCAGGGCTTCATGGTGTTGATGACGCCGGTCACGGCTGGCAGGGCGTCGACCATGTTGTCCCATGTTGATTCGCCGAGAAACACACCATAGGCAGGCACAGCATTGTTGTAAAACCATATAGTTTTTGCTCCAGCCACTGTTCGGGAAGAGATGGTGTGATTGCCGAGCGAGACACTCGTTTGCAGATGCTCAGTGTTGTTGAAAAAGCCACCAATTGTATAGACCATCTGTCTCAGTACATCCCACTCTTCATGTGTGAGAGTGACTTTATTGTACCCAACTTTTTCGAGTACAACTACTGGATTAAATTCCAGTTTAGGTGACAAACCAACAGTGGTGTCACTGCTGTTTAACTTTTAGTATGTTGAAAACAGGAGAACCTCACTATCCATAGTGAACTGGACTTGACGATCGCCGACCGGGAACTGAGGGCTAGCTGAACGAACGAACGAACAATTGAGGTTTGTGGCACCATTGGTAACCCATGGCGTCACTGGGCACTTTGGGCAGCTTTGCCGCCCCTCTACCCTATTATTTTAAGTATTGCGGTTCGTGCAATTATTCTCTATATGTTAGTATTGACCAGTCGCAGCAAATTCGGCGCAGGTGCTGGCAGTCACGTGCCAGCACCCAGGGCCGCCAGGCCGACCACGCCGCCCATCCCGCCGGCAGGCGCAGGCGCACCTTCTGGGAGGTGAAGGAGTGAGGAAGTGAACTTGTTGCCACCTATTCAGTTAAGTCTTGTCACTTGTCGTTAGTCGGTCAGTTAGTTAGTTGGTAAGTCGTGGGTTAGTCTATTTCTTAGTCAGTTGTTGCAGTCTATTCCCCAAGAAGCAGGTGATTAATCGGCTATTAATCGAGGTTAATTTTGTTATTGTGTGCCCAGCTGACTGCGTGTTCATCGCGCAGTCAGCTAGGCAGGTTTTTAACAATGCACTGTGGTTTTACTTAAGTATAAAAGGAACTAGTAATTTTTTCGCGGAGTGCGGATGGTGCTTAACCGCGAACGGTCTGTAGGTGTCGGCCCACCGCGCAGAAACCCGTTGCCCCGGCAGCAGGCGCCCGAGTGAGCTGGTGTGTGTGTCGGAGTGCTGGCAGCGGCCGGACCCCCCACCCCGCAAGCGGGGCGCTCAGCCCGCCCGCTGCCAGTTGCCGCGCTAGTGTTTATGTTGTTGTTTGGTGTAGCCGGTACAGGGTGATGGAGGAGGGGTCGCGGAGGGATTCTAGGTTGGGGATTTGTTCTAGGAGGGAGCGGGCGGCGGGTCGCGACGCTGCGCGAAGCATGTATTGGCGGCCGAGCTCCTCTGCATGCTCGAACAGCGGCGCGAAGCCTCCCGCTCGGTATGTCGCAGCGTTGTTCATCTGCATCGTTGTCGCACGGTGTGCCGTCCGAATTGCTCGTCTTTCAAGAATGTCCAGTTTTTTCTGTCTCGTCTTAGGGGGATGGAGGAGGAGGGGGTGGCCGTATGTTATGTATGTGCGTATTAGTGTTTTGTATAGTAGAGTGAGGGTCTTGTGGTTGCAACCTGTCCGGAACCCGCGGAGCAGGTGCAATGTGGATAGTCTGCGCTTGGTTTCATTGATAATTTTGTCATAATGGGCTATGTATGAAAGTTTGCGATCTAGTGTGATGCCGAGATAGTTGGCTGTGCGCTTGAAGTCAACACGCCTGCCACAGACGGTCAAACGATTCTCACGCAGTTTCCGCTCTGGCAGGCGCTGCTTTTTAAAGACTATAGTTTGCGTTTTGTCTGCGTTTAGTGTTATTCGCCATTTACAGCACCACTGTTCGAACTCAGCGATCAAATTTTGCAGTGCTGCAATGGCGAGGTTATAGCGTATGTGTGTCGCCCAGTATGCTGTGTCATCAGCGAACAGGCCGAGTCCGGCGGTGGGGGCGGCTGGCCGCGGGGTATCCCTAACATACAAGATATATAACAATGGAGAGAGCGCCGACCCCTGCGGCACCCCTGCTTGCAGCTGGTAAATGGCAGACAGTGCTCCACTGACGCGCACTCTCGCCACTCTGTCGGTGATGAAATTATTCAGCCAACGGCAGGCTTGGGGTGGTAGGCCTAGCTCGATTATTTTCCGTTTCAGTCCTTCGAGCCAAACCGTATCAAAAGCCTTCCTGACGTCCATGAAGGCGACGGCTGTGGTGCGGTTGGTGGCCATGGCTGTCTGTGCGACTGTCAACACTCTCAGAATCTGGTCGGTGATGTTGGCTGGTGTGATGGCCTTTATACTCCGGCAGTGACGTCAACACCCACTTCTTTAGCTAGCTTGCCACGCCTCCTGGTATATTTTGTGGTACTTTTCATATATCAATCACATTTGTAAGTATAATACCTTGGAAGTGAATGATTCTTTTTGCAGTAACCCTGTATCATCGCATACAGGATCTGTTCCGTTGAAAATTTAGTTTGTTATATAATTAGTTTAGAAAGATTAAAAATTTGATAGTAATAAAATTAGTTATTCGTAAATAACTTTTGGTATAACTGTAACATGTGGATTTACATAGTATTCATATATTAATTCCACAATAAAATTTATTACAATGTTGTGTCGGAAATTTTTATTCCTAATGCCTTAAAATAATTTCCTAACACTTAAAAGTCTTAAATAACTGACAAATTACTATTCACATTAGCAATAAATAGTATTCAATGCCAAATTCCATCTCAAGTTTAATTTTGAAGTTCATAAGCCATACTTATTGGATTGTAAGTACTTTTATCACGTAATTACTTTCAGTAAAGCGATTGAGGATTAAGGCTTCAAAATTTTAGGAAAAAAAAATCAGTTAAGAGGAATTTTTAGTTTTATTAGACTTTCAGTTAAATTTAAGGTACACAGGGTATCTATCCTTAATCCTCAAGGTTAGCGTGAGGGGAACTAGTAGTTATTCTGGAAAATCGTGCTTGGAAAGTGCGGCGCCTGTTGCAAATATGTGGCGAATGGTTTTGATTTTAGTTAATAGAAGAAGTGGTTTCACTTGATAGGTGCGGCAGAGGAAAAATGGGAATTAAACGCGGCTCTTGTATGGTATTGTTCTTTGTTTTAGGAAGTGGCCGCGGAAAGACGGGCGCAGCCTATAGTGGCGGAAAGGAACAATGGTGGAATTAGTGGAGGATAAATAGGTTTTGTTAGGTGCTGGCAACAGGTCACAGAAGTGAGGTAAGTGTGAAGAAATTGTGCGGAGAAATAGCTTTGACCAGATACTAAATACAGACGGAAAAGACTTGTATATGGAGTATATAATGTTCAGCAGGCCCGTAGAAATAGAGGTGTGGAAGAAGGGGGAATGGGAAAAGGTTATAGTGAAAAGTAGTAGTCATTGGAGAGTTGCAGGCGTTCTGCTGGATCAGTTAGGCACAGGTTATTACGTCAAATTTTTTTTAGTGCATTATTAGGGCAGGTAATTTTAGATATAGCACCACTTCGTAGGGATTTTACCAAGGATGACAGTAGTGACTGTGGGAGTTGCTGACAATAGTATTGATAGAAACGAAATACAGTATAGAGTATGATCTGAGGAAACTTTTGAAGGAGTTGCAGTACACCAGAGAGGAACTTTCGCAGGTCTCGTGTAGCCATGATCGGCCACGCTGTGAGGCGGGTAAATATAGAGACCGAGGTGTTGCTTGGGAAAGGCATTAGTTGGGATTGTGCCTGCAGACACCATTCGTAGGTGGTGGTTTCAGTAGGCATTACACTCAAATAGGAGGGGGAATGGGATACTTTGAGTTAAATTTTCCTTTTTTTCTTATGGCTTTACGCCTCACTGACGTCGAGGTAATTAGAGGCGGTAAAGGACTGGCAGCCATGGCCTTTTGAAGGAAACATTCGGGCATTCGCCTGGAATGATTTGAGGAAACCATGGAAAACCAAAATTTGGATGCTCGGACGGGGATTCGAACCGGCGTCCTTCTAGAATGCGAGGCCAAACCGTTACCGCTCACCACCACGCTCGGTGAGTTGGTAACTAAATCTGTAAGAGCCCACTTCCAGTCATAGAGTCAGGATTATGCCATTTTTGGGGCTAACGTCTGCTGGGGAGGAAATAAAAATAGGTGATGAAAAAATACCCTTATTTCAGATACAAGATGGAAAAACTCGCTAGTTCCAAAGAAATAGATAAAGCTGTTGAAACAAAACTGGTAAGGTTGAAAATGTCACCAAACCAGCAGCAAGAGTATTACTGCTAAACTATAGAAGTATAATGAGGAAAGTAATAAAATTTGAAAACTTAGATATACTCAAACCACAAGTAATTATAGCGTTAGAGTCTTAGTTATAACAAGTAGTATTAGACAAGGTTCCCTCTGACGGTTACATAGTGTACTGCAGAGATAGGGTCACCTAGTGGAGTGGTTTCGTGTTCATCGATCATGAGCATGAGCTACTAGGGGTAAACTTATGGGGTAGAAAAGGGGAAAAAAAACAGGGTGACGACTTTTTACCCGACTGGAAGAATAAATGATAGAGGTAAGGTTCGTGTGCAGAAACTAAATTCTTAATCAAAGTTCAGAAGTGAGCACAAAATGATTAATGGTGGTGATTTAAATCTTTCAGATGTCAGTTTGGTAGGAAATAAGATTATAAACACAAAGGAACAAGTTTCAAATACCTTATTAACGAAAGGAGGTTTTAGGCAAGTGGCATGTCGGAACAATAGGGGACGCAATATGTAGGATATATTCCTAATAAAGCCCGATATCCTTGTGAGTTGTCAAGTAACCGAACGAATAAGTGATCATGAAGCAGTTCTAATGGATATTAGAAGATTCAGTAAACTAGTGGCCAAAATGGAAGAGGAAAATAGGCACAGTTATAAAAAGTTACAAATTTCAAAACTGAAAAAAAATTCAGGGGAAGGTTCAGCAAATAGAAAGATAACACAGGTACAGTGGTGACGATGTGGGAACACTTCGAGAAGATAATAGAAAAGGATGAAGAAATATTTATTCCTAAACGGGAAATAAAGATAAGTAAAGAACCTATATCTTATAACAGGCTGGTGAGGAGGTTAAAGAGGATGATGAAAAGAATTAAGTGACAGCACGGCAATAGTAAATACATTAAACATATAAACAAGCAATTAACAGCAAAGAAGGAAGCAAAATATGGGTTTGTGAGCAATAATATTGGTGCAGGGAGACCACTAAACGATGAATCTATAAATTTCTATTGTTATGTTAAAAAACTGAGGAAAAGGGAAGGTATATAGGCATAAAGGCGTTACTAAGGATTTGAAAATTGCAGATATATTGATCGACTGGATTAATTAAACTATTAGGGACTTTAATCCTGATATGGGAGGAAGTAAATCAGAGGAGCGTCTCTATACAAGCAGAAACAACAAAACTCAAAATTTGAAGTAAATCCTCTGAAAATTATGAAGGAACTATGAAAGATAAAACGCAAAGGGCAAGTGTAGATAATGTAACTACAGATGTATTAAAGATAACGTGATACGATATTTTATCTTACTTTTGAATGTGTTCAGAAATTCTGAATTCTTGCTGCTTGCCTGACGACTAATAAAGAGAGATAATAGGAGGGGAGACAAATAGGGTTATAAATTATAGCCGATTAGTTTTACATCGGTAATAAGCAAAATAATTGAGGGAATATTAGGTAACTATCAAATGTGGATTTGCAAACCAGTCTCTTTCCCGAGACAACATGGCTTTAGGCAAGGATATTTTACTAAACTTGGTGGGCTATATAGAAGATATTTGGGTAGAATTGGACAAGTGGATCCAAGTTGATACTGTAGCACTTAGTCTAATGCATTTGACAAAGTGAGCCATCAAATGATACTAAAATAAGGTAGAAACTATCACAGGGGGTGGAACAGTGACTTGCTGGGTTGAGCAATTCTTAAGAAGGTACATAGC
Source organism: Vandiemenella viatica (assembly GCA_031002005.1). Classification (NCBI taxonomy): domain Eukaryota; kingdom Metazoa; phylum Arthropoda; class Insecta; order Orthoptera; family Morabidae; genus Vandiemenella; species Vandiemenella viatica. The sequence goes on along the minus strand of CM061921.1, from coordinate 202,009,699 downwards.
AAAGCGTTAGAATAGGAAATGCAGTATGAAAAGAGGTGGAAATGAATCTCAGTGCCACAGGGTAGTGTACTGGGACCATTGCTATTAATTAGTCTCATGAATGTTTGTGTTGAAGGTTTTCAGTCAAATATTGTTTGTAGATGATATAATTATAAACTATAGAATCTATATGCGAGTAATCTAATATGGAATGAAGACTGATGCCAAGAAATGACAGCTTATTAAAGAAACTGAAGGTTGATTATGGCTGCAAGGTGGCGACAGAACTGCTTGAAGATTTTGAATAAGTATCTTGGCTTAACGTTTGATATTAATCTGAACTGGGCAGGACAACTGGGTAGGTTATAAGAGAATGTACAAAATCCATTTATTGGAAAGAAGATGTACCAGAGAAGTGAGGAAATTAGGTTGCAAAACTTTGGTCAGGCCATTACTTGAATATGATTTTGTTTGGGTCCCACATTTTGGGTACCAAATACACGAGTTGGAGAGCGTGCAAGGGAGAGATTCTAGATTTGTTTGTGGATATTGTCTCAGAACCCAGTGAGTAACTAATATGGTAAAAGAGCAGAATTGGGAGTCATTGGAAGACAGAAGGAGGGTGAAGAAAATGCTGCATATATACAAGGGGTTTGTTGGTGATCGGACATTGAATGGTATTGATTGAACTATTAGGAGTAGTGAATAGAAGTGAAAATATTACTGGCACTATAATTCCTGTATAAGCAAGTGGAAAAATTCTTTTGTTGGCATGGGTGTCAGGAATTGTAATAAATGAATGTGAAAAATAACACTGGGCAGCAAGGATTTTGATGTTTAGGAAATAAAGACAATTTTTATACGAAATTGGTTCCCCGTTTCCTAATATGATCTTCAGTTTGACATGTCAGATCTATTTTATAAGCTATGTTACATACTATGCTACATATTAAGTGCTTGGTGTTTATAAGTGTATACATGTGAGCGATAGTTTTTTTATACGTGTGAAACATATGATTAAATTGGTTTTAGATAAGATTCTGTATCATTAGCATATATGGATAACTTTTAAAGGTGGTGATTTCTCTCTTAGGACAGCAAACGGATTATACAAAATACTTACGTTTCCTTGGTATGTGGGATAGTAGGATGCTAAGAAATAGGGCTCCTTGTAGAGCTGCCAGTATATTAGAAGAACCTTTATTTGAGCAAGAAAAATCAGCTTCCCACCTTTGCACATCAAACTGAGTGATAAAACAATTTGAACAAACATGGCGAGTGTATCTGCAATATATTTCCAGGCAAGGCTGTTGAAAATCTTAAAGCAGGGATTTTTGATGGACCAATCATCCGTAAGCTCATAAATGGCACAAATTTCGCAAAAACGATGCACTATAATGAAGCATTAGTTTGGCGAGCTCTCATAGAAGCAGTGCAAAATTTCCTTAAGAAACAAAAATGAAAACTACAAAGACCTTGTTAGATGTTATCAAGTTTTCGTGATATTGGTGCGGATATGAACATCGAAATGCATTTTCTTTTTAGTCATCCTGATCGCTTTCCTGAAAATTACGTAGATGCAGCAACGAATAAAAGGAACGAATCTATTAAGAAATCAAGGAAATGGAAACTGGGTACCAGGGACTTAAGTATACTGTCATGGAGAATATTGCTGGTATTTAAAAGGAGGATCCTGTTGCTCAGCATTCATGGCATATAAAGAATCTTGAATTTATTCCTAGAATTGTCTGTCAAAATATTTGTATTTTCAATTTTGAATATACGCTTGTGTTTTGTTTATGGGGCACGAACACCTTATCGATTTATATGATTTGTCTCTTATGCGAATAAACTAAAGTTTACAAAAGAAAATTTTTTGTTTAATTTCTCCAAAACATAGTCCGCGCACACTGTTGGTAAAATGTTTTACAATGTAGTGGAGCCAAATGGAGGAGAGTGCAGTAAAAACTAGACCTTGTACACAATCTGAAGTGATTTTCAAAAGTATCAGTCAAAATTACCCAAGAATTCGTTAAAATATTCCAAGCACCAGACAAAAAATTTATTTTTGTTGCCCTGTGTAATTTATCAAAAATGCTGGAGGAATTTAAAACAAATTCGTAAATGTAACAGTAGATGGGCGAAGGAATTTGACACAAAAAATATAAAAGATAAATGATTAGATAGCAAGAAAGGCGTAAATAGATTACTAGAGCAATTGCTACGGGAGCACGCGCTTCATTGCAATTAAAGACAAACTAACTAGGCAGATATCACAAACTTTTTAGCTTACTTGTTAGATGACGCAAGGATAAATAAGATGCTCGCTTTTAGTCACTAGCTACGCTTCAGAAACATTAAGTCTTATATTTTGCTAATTTATAAACTTTTTTTGGAGAACAGATGCACACACAACAGTTTTTAAATCGTAAATTGTAAAAATTTCCTATAGTTCTAACTAATACATGCGAGGTTTCCCCGTACTGGCCGTCCTGACTGGATTTCAACAGCGATCAAGGTGAGTGGCAGGACGGTCTCTTGTCTCAGCCTCAAACTACACTTTACTAAAGAAAAAAAAAAATCACACACTGATTATAATTATACGTTTCACAGACAAATGGCACCACCACTTCCCATTAGTACTTAGTACTTCCTGGCAGTATGTATATGATTGCTTGCGTCAACAAAGGCATGCGGACGTAATACCACTTCTAAATTTGACCATACCAACGACGAGTAAACTCGTGGTATGCAACCGACCTCAAAATGTTGGGAAAAGGTGGTGAAGATATTAGAAATAGTCAACACTATATGCAATACTTCGTAAACAACATATCTGCAGTATAAAAAAAATAGTATTACGATTTATGTAAATACTACCATATGGTAAGAACCATCGTAATTCTATATGAACTTTGAAGACAATAAGTATTGGTCACCACAATAGTTATAGCTAAGAAATGTTCAGTAACTTCACATACCAAACACTGTACAAGTTGTCAATTAATTGGAAACTAGCAGATACACTATTAACTTGATAAATTTTAAACTCCATTTACTGAAACAAGAAAAATTCAGTGATGAAAATGGTAGAACTTTGTGTATTTTGGGAATCATTAAAAAATTCAATGAAGATTTTTGCCGCTATATAAATATTTCTTTTTAATTCCTGACAAGGACCTTGTTAACCTATTCAAAAACATGTACTAAGTAAAAATTACCATTTGTGTTTTAACCAAGAAAAGCCTAATTTTAGTAATTAAAAAGTTTTGCACCACTATGACTGCAAGTGCACCTCATGCGAAGTGCCTTTTTTTAAACGAAAATATATATAGTAAATTAAACAATAGGTGACATTGGCAGAACTATAGGAATATTGTTGACAGCCCAAATACAACTAATGAAGCGAATATGTGAAAATATTTAAAATTTTCAAGCTTACTTTCCCAAGATCTTAGTTTAGAACAGCAGGTAACCATGACGAATCAGAAAAAAAAGTTTAAATTCTATTAACCCAAGAAAGTTTTAATAATATGTCTGGCATGCTATTCATAATTGTATCATATGCAGTTAAAAACAGTAACTATACACGAATCTGTTAGGATTAATTCAATTCTAAACCAGCATAGTTTATCGTAACTGACTGAAGCCAGATCAACATCATTCGCTTTCCCTTGAGTGGTGGGCATGGAAAGCCAACAGCGCCGTTTCGGACAGTGGTGATGAAGGATCTTCCTCAGCAGGGCTGGACATCGGGATGCCGAAGATTACGGGGCAACCGTAGGTTCGGTGGCCGGTGCAGCCTGCGTGGCACCGGAAGGTTCTGTGGCCGGTGCAGCCTGCGTGGCGCCCGAAGGTTCTGTGGCAGCTGTAGCCTGCGTGGTGCCGGAAGGTTCGGTTGCCGGTTTAGCCTGCGTGGCGATCGAAGGTTCGGTTGCCGGTTTAGCCTGCGTGGCGCTCGAAGGTTCTGTTGCCGGTTTAGCCTGCGTGGCGCTCGAAGGTTCTGTTGCCGGTTTAGCCTGCGTGGCGCTCGAAGGTTCTGTTGCCGGTTTAGCCTGCGTGGTGCCGGAAGGTTCGGTTGCCGGTTTAGCCTGCGTGGCGATCGAAGGTTCTGTTGCCGGTGTACTATGCGTGGTGCCGGAAGTTTCGGTTGACGGTTTAGCCTGCGTGGTGCTCGAAGGTTTGGTTGCCGGTTTAGCCTGCGTGGCGCTAGAAGGTTCGGTTGCCGGTTTAGCCTGCGTGGCGCTCGAAGGTTCTGTTGCCGGTGTACCATGCGTGGTGCCGGAAGGTTCGGTTGACGGTTTAGCCTGCGTGGCGCTCGAAGGTTCGGTTGACGGTTTAGCCTGCGTGGCGCTCGAAGGTTCGGTTGCCGGTTTAGCCTGCGTGGCGCTCGAAGGCTCTGTTGCCGGTTTAGCCGGCGAGGCGCTCGAAGGTTCTGTTGCCGGTTTAGCCGGCGAGGCGCTCGAAGGTTCTGTTGCCGGTTTAGCCGGCGAGGCGCTCGAAGGTTCTGTTGCCGGTGTACCATGCGTGGTGCCGGAAGGTTCGGTTGACGGTTTAGCCTTCGTGGCGCTCGAAGGTTCGGTTGCTGGTTTAGCCTGCGTGGCGCTCGAAGGTTCGGTTGCCGGTGTACCATGCGTGGTGGCCGAAGGTTCGGTTGCCGAAGCTGCCTTGGTGATGTCTGACTGCAGGGCTACCGAACCATGCTTTCGGGATACTGCTAGGGTTGTTGCCGAAGCAGGTTCTAGCCCAATTTCTACAGGTGGCTGTTCTTCCTCATCCAGTTTTCCACCTGTCCTATGTGGGGCTCTCATTCGCAAAGATGTCTCCCTGCTGAATGGTCGAGTTGCAACCAGTCCACTGGTGCCAGGTCTGGCTGACATTTCCTGCCATTCCTCTTGAGAAGGTCCTGATACGGATCTCCTAGGTCTGCTCGAACGATGCAGCCAAGCTGGAGATGGCTCACTCAGCCTTTGGTGTGTTTCGGTAGTCCAACAAACGTGTGCCAATATGGTGATGGCAATTGCAGCTACCCCCAACACTGGAATAAGGAACAACATACTTCATTTACCTCATAGCACGAATAAAGTAAAACTAAAGTGTTTGGTACTGACGCGTAAATAGAAAATTACAGGGTGAAGTGTAAAAATTAATACTATCACAATTCTCTAATAAGCTAGTGATACAGTATCATAGAAAGTTTGATTTACCGCTCCACACATTTTTATCAAATACAAAACAACCATCATCATACGCTTCTAGTAACACGCTAAATCTCACAGTAACACTGCACTTCGTACCATTTTCACGGTTAATTTTTCTATTAGCTTTGTAAACATTGCCTTCCCTTCATTTCTGTAAGATTATGTGTTCATTACTACTATTAGATTTTTCCTTCAATTCTGGCAAATAATCATGCATTCGTAAATAAACACATTAGCGACATTGTCTTTTAATGCTGTGCTTCTATTTTCAGATTGTTGATTTATTTTTTCCATTAATGTTATGAGATTTTAACCACATGAGGATTTAAGTCAGCATTGTCACAGGTGCGACAATTGTTTACTGAACACTATCAACACTTGATAGTTAATGGATTCAGGGATTGAGTTGCGGCACGTTTAGGAGACAAATTTTAATGCCTCGAAAGCAGTAATGATTTCATCCCTGACAAAGCCAGTAAACATTTTCCACTCAGGGAAAGCTGTGACTGGGAAACATGGAAATATGTAGTTTGTTCTGCTAATTGCTTCTACCCAGCTACAGACTTTCACCAATGATATCCAAATAGATCAGGACTCCATCCCGGATGATCTAAAACCATAGGACAGATACTAGGATGTATTTTTCCTATTAGAAAAGTGTAGTCTGATCAGCCGAAGAGAATTAAACGGAAATGAAGTCTATCTATTTTTTTCTTTAGCAAATTGGATGGCGATCGCTAAAACTCTTAACAGAATACAATATAGTCATGCGTACTCTGCGTATCTGTTCACCTGAGCTCAATATGTTACATGGAATGATAACTGTCATGAAGGACGTGATCATATTAACAAGCGTCACTTTTCCGTCGATACTTTATCCCCACGGCGTAATTATTTTTAAGCAGTCCTGTCTTATCCAAGTTCGGAATGGCTCAAGTATAGTTCACAGAGATTTTCCATTTTAGTTACCAAGTATAATTTGCTAAGCAGACTTGAAATGGATGTAACGCTTTGAGGAGATACGTCCAGTGGCCAAAAAAGTGTTCGGCAACAAAGGATACTACTGTATCTAGGATTAAGCGGTAGCTTGAGAAAACTACGTTGATTCAAGCCTTCTACAGACTTTCACCAACGATTAGTGATGAATAAACAATCATTCCACCGATAGTAAAAGATTTTTAAGTTGAAAATGTACTATGGTAATTGGAACTAGATGCAATACATCATTCTAGGCAAAAAATTGCGGAATTGAAGTAGGGAGGTAACTAATAGAAAACGAAAATATGGCAACCGACAAAATTTCAGATGAGTTACAAATGACAAAGAACGAGTCTTCAGAATAACTAATGATATTGTTGTGTTGACTTGGATATGACATTACGAAAAATAATTCGGAAGCTCATAGAACGCAGAATAAAAAACTAGCATTCTATGACTTTGCATTTAAATCTTAATGCTCTAACGGTTTATAAGACGTCTAACACTCAACATATAGAGGGACACAACTATCCTGTCAGTAGCACTAAGCTAGCAAATAGCAAATCATTTAGTGCGGTATGACAGCCGAGCATATAGTATTAGATTCAGAACAGCAACTGCCTGGGTTCAGGCTATAGCAACAACTCTTAGCTCTGTTTAGCTGAAGGCAATCCAACAAAACTAAAGAAATTTTTTTTAAAATAGCAGTTCGCGCAATTTTGCGCCAACTTGGCGTGAAAATAATAAATGTTGCTATAATTTTATATAAGAAGGATCTTTTAAGAAACCCATCAAAAAAGCATCTGCTAAAAATATGGCCGTCGGAAGGTACTCCATTTTACGTAATTTTCTAAACAGCCTCAGGGGTATGGAAACCCTCAACTAAAGCATGGCCAATTAGCACTTCTGTTACTGCCAGCCCATAAATCCTGTTTCAACTAGCAATTTCTAATCGCTCCGACTGTATACATGATATCTATTTCTCTCATTCTTGCCATTTTGATAGCTTTCTCACAACCTTTCCGCAAGGGCGTTTCTTCCAACAAATCTTGAAACTTAGTGATTCCTTCATACTCCCTCAAGTCCATATTGCTTCTGACAATTTATCCCTACTAAACAGATTCCCACATTCGCTGGCGGTCAGACCTTCGCCTTGGGAAATGCTTTTGCTGAAAAGCATTTACCTCCACCTACGTCACATGTATTTAGATTAGACTTCTTGTTATATACACCATTTCCTTTCAGGCTTGTCAACCGAAAACTCCCAGCAATCGTAATTTGTAATTGCCACCATTTAATATTTTACTGAATTACTTCTTAAAGTGCAAGATGAATTTAGATTTTTTGCAATTTATAAAGATATAAAACCGTCACACTATCGTGTGTGTTAAAGATCTCGGTCTCCAAAATAATTTCAGAATTTCCTTTTGAAAACCTTTCACAAACGTCATTTTTTTTACCATCAGTAGGCTATAGAATAAAACCAACAGCCGCTGTCAGTTGGTGCTTCATATTTTCAAGTATAAGCAAATAGGGACGCAACTATAACGGAGTTTTCCATTAAAATATCAAAACGCGAATTACAAGCTGAACAGCAGCGAGATTTCAAGGTCCGCTTATTCGAATAAACATTTGTTCAAGTTATGCCAGCGAAAATAATTTTCGCAGACTGGAATTATAGATTCTAATGTTACCAATTGTTCACTCCATCACTAGTTCGCTACTAAGTTCGTTTTACCTACTAGAATACGGGCAATGGTTATTACATTCAGGGAGAAATACTATTTAAAAAATTATTGCTAATGAATGACAGTACATCAACACAAAGGCTCTGAAAATTGTTTTTATTTTAGCACCTGAGGAACCTTTAAAAATCATAATAATCTAATTATCTAACCTTGGGATTGTGATAATTCCGTAACACGTTTCACGATTCCAAGTGAGATTTTTTTTGGGAACAACACTAAAATATCTAGGAGTTTCGTGGCGTTTTATATTGAAAAAATATCGGGTTTCCAGCAATGTCAAAATTTTACACCCTTTCGACTTTCCAAAGGTCGAAATCTGTGACCACAGTTTCAACCAAATGCGGTACATTTGCAAGCTGACATGATTGGAATTTATTTCCATGGCAACGCCGAAATAAAATTGCTCACATTTTTGTTGAATGCTGATATTTTGATCTTTGAAACATCACAATGCAATATTTTAGTGCGGCTAGGATCTCGAGAATATTTTATTAATATCAAAACTGTCAGGAATAATCCGCACGCTTAAATAAGGAATAATTCACAGCAAAACTAACTTGCAGACTATACAGTCAATCCTGCGACAAATGCAAGGACTCCAACTGTTCCGCGCGCGACAACTCAACCCACGTATGATTAATCTTAAAATATAGCCCAAAGTCGAAGAAAAACAAATGCAGTCACGCGTACAGTATCTCAGAATGAGCACAATGCTAATGACAGTCCTCCTTTGCGTGAATGTGACGAGTGTCAAGTGGACTTCGAAGCATAAACCAGGTAGATTTCGACAGAAGGCCACAAGAATCACTTCTATTTCACTAGGTATTAGAGACTCGACAAATATGACAACCCGATATCAATTGTTCGACAATGACTGGAAATAAAGGGGAGCAGAAAATCAGGAGAATAATGCATCCCCGAGTAAGATTTCTTCCGCAACAAGTAGGGTCAGGTACTCAAGGCGGGCACTTAAGATTGGACAGCACACCAGGTTAATCCCCAAACCCAAAAATATTAAATGATCTAACAGACGAATTACAGCTTAGGTTCTAACGAGACTGCTGTGTCAGAGTCGCACAATGTTTAAATAATAATATTTAAAAACAGGACTGAAATATTTGCTTGAAAAGGTACGTTGCGGAACGGCAGATTTGCCCTTTCCCGAGGGTGGCCACCTCTAAGCGGAATTCCTTGTACCTGAGCTGAACACACGCGGTGGGGTAGACAGAGATCCACTTACCTGCGGGCTTCCGTTCCTTCCCAAGTCATGTAAACAATTTAGCTGGAGAATATTTTGTCGTCGCTTGAGAAATACCCGCACGCAAATGGAAATTTTGGCAGAGGTCAGAACCGGAGACGGTCGAGCGTTTCAGAGGCGAGGCAATTATGGCAAATCTAAGGATGAATCACTTGAAGACCCCCGCAAATCTTCCAATCCATGTTGCTGTTACAAGAGAGAGAGATCACGCCGTCGCCTATGCCGTACTAAGGTGTTGGTTTCGATTGCCACCTCCGGGCTTGCGGTATTCTTGCTGCTGTCTGAAGGAAGCTTGCGTCTGCACGTAAGGAAACGCAACGCCGTGGCTGCTACAATAACGGTAAAGACATTCTGCCAGTAAAAAGAACTTTGTATTGCACGTTCCTCGATCCGTCAACGGCTCTGAGCAGAGTATCACTCTCCAACAATCGTTCCGATCGTGTTAATAGCCACGAGCAACCTATTCGATGCGGGAAGACTGACAAACAAAATACTACTTTCTAATCGATAGGAAAATTGACAAAGACTTGATGCCGCCCAAATTGAATTAAAATGCAGATATTTGTTTCTGTAAGCTTGTATTTATGAGCAGGTTTGTAAACTATTCGATTTTCATGTTAGCCTTCTATATCTACTCTATCATGTTAGCTATATTTAACCTTGACATCGTGCTTAAATTTCACAAATATCTCATTGTTTAGTATTAGCGTTTTATGGCTCACATTATAAGACTGTTGATTTTGGTCGAACCCTTGATTATTAGTGTATTAACAAGAATTGTAAATACACCAACGTCTGTAGGCCTTCAATGTTTAATTTAAATCAATATGTCATGTTATGACTTTCTTAGTGACAAAAGATAGCACAACACTTTGCACCCACTTCCTATTTGATAAATTATTAAAATATTAAATTAATAAAATCAATAAAATGATTAAAATTAAACGTAATCAAAGGTAAGCGGGCTGTGCTAACCACTAATTACCTACAGCAAACCCCCACCAAATGCCGCAAGGTCATGAATAACCCAACAAACAGCATTTCATTTTTAATCTCCAGCTTTCCATGACTGGAAATTCCTAATCATTGTTAAACGTTTTTCCAACACAAATTTCTAGTTTTGGGAATATATGCGGACAGAATAATTTACTGCTATCAAAGAACCAGAAGTTACGAAAAATGTATACATTTTCCAATAGTAAGTATAAAATTTTCATAGAAATGCAATTTCTTATATTCTGCAACAAATACGCTTACTCGGTAAAAGACTTATTGCATCAGTACATTGTAAACCAATTTGATAGTAATCTCAATTGGGTGGAACAGATTGCGCAAGTGGTAGGGAGTTATTTAAAAATAATTTACTGGATAGGCTGTTGATTGGAAGTACCAGGGAATTTGGTTATAAAATCTAGGTCAGATCGTTGCTCGATTAAACTGATGTAGTATGGGACCCACATTTTAGTTATCAAATTCAGGTGTTGAAGGGAGAGTTAAAGGAGCGAAGCTGGATTTATTTGAGAAAATTACCACAGAATACAATCAGTAAGCTGTGATAAAGGTGTTGGGTTGGGAGTCATTGGAGGATAGTTGGGTGAAAGAGTGCTTGTATTGGTGATGGTTATTTGTAGAAAGATTAGGAATATTATTTTGAAGAGAAGAGATGACCATGACCGTAAGCTAGCACCTTATTTCAGGCCTAGGAGTGGGAAAATTCTTTTGTGGGCAAGAGAATCTGACTGAAATCACCGAAATAAATGCTTTAATTAACAAAAAAAGTGAAATAATTTAAAATTAAAATCCGTAAAAGGCAAAAGTGGGTGGTGAAAAAACACTGAAAGAATTTAAGATTAAAAAAAAATTGTTATTTTGGTAAAGTATGGTAGGTGTATAGCCAAGTTGGCATCGGGTAGTGTGCTCCATCACAACTGATTTTTCATTTTTTTTACTTATGGCTTTACGCCTCCTCGACGTCGAGGTCATTAGAGGCGGGATGGGACTGGGGAAGAGGAACGGGAAGGAATTCTGCCATGGCCTTTTAAAGGAAGCATCCCGGCATTTGCCTAGAGTGATTTGGGGAAACCATGGAAAACCCAAATCTGGATGCCCGGACGGGGATTCGAGCGGCCGTCCTCCCGATCACGACTGAATTAGAGAGTAAGACCTCCAGACAACTAATTAGAAGGATATTCGTAGTTCATCACTCCCGAAAAAAATACAAACGGTGAAAAAATCGTTATCAGTCCAGTTTTGCATTTAGTCAAGAGCAACATGCTGCCCACTGACCCATTACGTTACTGCTAAATTCGGTTAGCACCCATTTGAAACATTAATATCAAGTGCTCATGAAATTCTATTACTGAAATGTTAATTGCTACAAACGTAATCGGTACACAAGGTGAACAAATGGCTCAATTTTATTATGTCTTATTTCTGTAATTTTGTTGCTTGCAAACCAGAGCTAAGAAAAACGGGATTATTGGTAAGGGACGTGAACGAACCAGGTTATGGTATCCGAAGTTATTAAAAACCTAAAACTACAGTCACACCGGGGTTCAAATGCTGATATGAAATTTGAAGCTACCACACGCCCAATGATGTCTAAAAATACTTGCACCTGTTCATCCACAAATCGGAATATGTATGGGACCTAAGGTCAGTAAGCATGGATGGTATTTAAAACAAACCTAATTGTGTGGGGTTCAACTTACCTGTATCAATCGACACTAAAGATATATCCAGACTACTGAATTTGTCGTACGTAATAATAGCAGCGATAATTTGATAAAGCAAAGTTCCAGCTTCCGCAAGTATCCAAGCCATGGCGTAACTTCCATCTCTCTGAAAACAAAAAACCAAAGGTAAATTGTTTTTGAACTAACTCCTGTCTTCGATCAGTCCACAAGAATATTTACCTGATTACCCGCGTGTATTAGGAGACCGGACGATATTATGAAAAACACTGAATATATCAGCATTATTATTGCAACATTACTATCTGGAAAAAAAATGAAGTTATTAGTATAGCCTGACTTCTGGAAAAGTCGGAGGAAAATCAGATTTTAAGACTCCTATAGATACGGAGGGGGGAAAAAAAATCTATAACGTGAGTACACTTCAATTTAGTCAATTTTACGAATTATTACGGTACCATCAGAAAATTTTAATCGCTGTGCATCTTCACACAAAACCTTCATATTACTGTCTACAAAGCTTTACACGACATTCAATGTATTGCTATTTGGTGCTCTTCAATTACAAGATTGTAATTTATGTGTTAACTATTATGGCAAACTCTGCAAACAATTTGTTGTTTATAATCGCCCCAGTTAATGATAAACTCATTTAAAATATTGGCAAAATATACAAGAATGTCAATTATAGAAATCTGTATCCACTTCCTAAACACAGAATCCCCAGCCAACTGGACTCAATACGCAAGACTGTCCTAAACACCTGCAATAAAGAGAAATCAATGTTGTGAGGGAACGGGTAAATATTTCAAAAAATTCTTAATATCTAAATGAAGTAAACTGACCTTCATTAACCTGGAGAGGAGCCACACTTGAGGCCCCATCATCCGAAGAACGGACCAAGTACCACCCCTCCGAGTCAGCAATTTCTCAATCATTTCCACAAACACAGTTGCACCACATGTCTGAAAATTAAAGCACAATTACTCATTTCGAAGTAATCACAATATAACAGTCTTATTCTATAGATCCAAAATAGACTTATCTCTAGGATATGGAAAAAAGTCAAAATCATAAAATAACAGATGCATATTACCGGGATATGAAACAAGAATTGTATACAATTTATAGAAAACTAGCCTCGTACCCGCGACTTCGTACGCGTGGATTAAGAATTTTTTTGCCAGAATTAAATATAGAAAGTTGTATGTAACGAAGGATTGGTCCCAAACAATATCGAGTCGGCATAATATGACAGGAAAGCTATCACTATATCATTCTACCGTCGAACCTGCCTATTGAAGAGAATCAATTTCCAACATATTTCTGTCACCATTCGATAAGATCTCAAAATTTCGCGACTATAACTGTTAATAATACTGGAAAAAATATCCTGTGCCCTTCACACAGCTTTCCTTATAAAATTCCATCACAACGATATAGTCATTTAGTCGTCAAAACGTAACAAAAAGACAGACTTACTTCCGTATTTATATTAGTACTAGCTGACCCGGTCACGCTTTGCTGTGACTTACTAATTATAGTACGTTGGATTAATGTTATTCTAAAATTCCTCAAGTAGTCAAATTAATATTCACTAATAAAGACAAAAACATTGTAGTCGATTTGGAAATTCAAATTTAATTGGTAAAGAGTTACGGAGAGTTTAAATTAATGACAAATGATCATAAAAAATTTAATTTACATTTCATTACAAATTACTTAATTGAAATTATATAAAAATTGATATTTATAAAATAAATAAATAAATAATTTTTTATTCATTTATATAAACTGAAATTTCAGTTATATCTTCAGTCATACTGTTTTTATATTTTTCCCACAAACTCGAAGATTGTGCTGGATAACATGTTGTCAAAATAATTGCAAACAGTTTGACGAATACTATTCGGCGTGGCTGTCAACGCTGCATCAGCAAGTGTCAGGTCCCAATAATTGTCGTCTACCAGCAGCTGCAACTCGCGACATGCATCTTGACATGTATTGAACACTCGACATGTATTGAACACTCGACCATTAACTGTTCGTAAACATTCGAAAGAAGCAAGTCCGGGAACATTCACCAATAACAAACGCTGAAAGAAACATTCACGTTGTTTTGGATGCACTGTGTAAAGTCTTTGCTTCGAATATGCCTGCGATCGAAGGATGTGGTTCTCCTTGTTTACGTGGCTACCATTTTTTACCTAATTTGTTCCATGAAAAATAGCTTGGAACATCGGTATTCGTATAATAATGTTTTTGCGAATTGGCGGAACACATCAGATTTTTGACACAATGTGAAAAATTCAGTTTGTGGTTTGTCGTTTTTGGTGGCTCAAGTATTCTTTGGAAAATATTTTCTTCGGTGAAATATACACGTTGACAGTTTTCAAGATGTATTGCAAGATGCTGGATGGAAGGATCTCTTTCATGGGTGCGATAACTAAAAATATGCCAGATAGCTTCGTTGCTGCTCATGTATCTACCTATTTGGTATCGTGTTATTTCGTCATTTTTATTTACATTTTGAACTTCAAATACGGCCAAATCACTGCCTTTATTAACATATTTTCAAACGTACTTAATGGATTTTACAGAACTGCAAAACTCGATGTTAATATGAGCCTTATACGTTTTTGAAAGCAATGGTGTGTATGGTACGACCCACTGATTGTCAATTTCAACTTGGTTTCTAGAATTTGACATTCGCATTTTAAATGTTTGGCCACCATTCTCAGTGTTTCTGAGGCGATACAATGGATAACCATCGATATCCGTAATAGTATCATTCGTATATTCCTTTGGAAAACGCTTCTTACATTTTCCACCTTCCATGCATGGCGATGTCATGTTAAAAGCACCGCACGGTCCGTGGATCGAGTGACTGGTAACAATATCAAACAATTCTTGATCAAATAAATGGGTACGGAATTTCGGCTGAAATTATTTGATCAATTTCTTCTGGACGGATTTTAACTTCAAGCCAAATCAAAATGTGAGAATGAGGCAAACCTCGCATTTTGCCACTCAATCAAATACAGATAGCAACGTGTGTTACCTAAAACTGAATGTTTTACGATTAAATCAATCAATGATTTTAATTTTTGTTTGAACACACGTGCCGTGACATCATGACGATGCATTGATTGATGGCCTGGTAATAGCAAAGTTTGTATTTCCTCCCAATTCGGATTACATGTAAATGTAATAAACAAATCTGGACGACCATAATGACGTACGTAAGTCATCGCATCTTGTATATATTCCTGCATGTTCCGTGAACTGCCGATGTAGCTTGAAGGTAAAATAAATGCATTACCGATATCATTGGCGTTTAAATTTTCATAAATATTGCCGATAACAGTATTTCGTAAGAGGATGTATTCCTCCGATCGTAATTCAACCTGGTTGTATCGAATAAATCGCAAATGCTTGTTTTCAACCTTGGCGTACATATCCACGGCGTATTGAAGGCACAGTGGTGCGTCTTGCCTCTCTGCTACACCCATTGTCGAGGTTAGATTCTTTGGCGACATTTCACTGAAAAATATTTGAATTACAACAAAAAGTGCCTTTCTGAAAGCCTTAAAATAAGACACTATAATACAGTGGTGAAACCGGAATTTTTGGGTCCATTGAAAAATACAGTAAAATGGAAGTTAAGAACTAATGAGGAAATATAAAATAACATTGAAAAAAATAACAGAAAAAGAAGAATGATATTTTTGTGATAGATTTATGGCATGGATGACACCAGGCTTTCAAGAGGTTTAGAAAGATTTGAAACGAAATAATACCAGTGATCCGTATGGAAAGAAAATTTTTCGATAGCAGGCTTTGAATATGGCAGGATGCAAAGGTAGAGAGGAGTGCAATAATGAAGGAGTACTGGGGAGGAAGAAAGAAAAAACAACAGGAGAGGAATTGAAATTGACACGTGGAGTCTAGCTGACCATAAAGAAGAAGAAAAATGATAAGTTAGCGAGAAATGCTTACACGATTCGAATTTATCGTAACGTTTTCTTGAATGTTATATTCATGTGTGCAATTACTTTGTCGTTAGGTATAAAGATACACAAACGATGAACAACAATACAGTATAATTATAACACAATACACAGCGCAATTAAAATTGAAGAAACTCACACATATGGCGTGGAATAGACCGTAGCATAAATAAATCGAAATACAACGCCATCTACTGAATGGTTCGATAAATTAACACACCGCCATCTGTTAGGAATAAACTGTAGCATCAATAAATTGAAACAGAACGTGATCTACTGGATGATTACCCAACCTAGCTAACCAAGTGTTGTATAGATAAGTTAACACATCGCCATCTGTTAGAAACTTATGGAACTATAATAATAATTACGTATGATCTGGTGACATTATTTCTACTGGCTGGGCATTCTGCCCCTGTCTTAGCCGCCTTTACCTATCCCGCCCATCCTGCCTGGTACAGGGGACCTACATTTTAACATCGAATCCGAAACACAGTACGGTCCTGGCGTATTTCACCTCATACAGCATGCTGCGCCGGGGGTTAATGCCGGGTTAAGTGTCTATAAAAATCCTCGCCGAGACAGGGACTCGAACCGGGGACCTTTCCATCTCCAGTCAGACGCCCTAACCACTTAGCCAGCAGACCGCTTATCCTTGGTGGCTTACAAATTATTACAAACCATTGTCCTATGACAAACATTTAATGAATATTTATTTCGCAAATAATAAATATTGAGGTCTATAATCCAGATAAAAACTATCCTATCTTTTAAGTTGGTCTAAATCACACACATTAAGGCAAATTTCATCTAAATCGGTTATGTAGTTTCGGATTTCATCCCGGACGAACATCGTGACACGAGATTTTTATATATATAAAGATTACTGTGGTTCTCACTCACACACTGACTGCGAACAACACCTGAGGGATCATTATAACGTAAAAAAGTGAACACCTACAAAATTGCAAGACTACCTACTATTTGCCTCGCATTGCACCCCTAACTTTATAATATCTACAGTTTAACATTCAATCCGAATAACCTACGGCCCAGGCCTGACTCTTACGAAGAAAAACAATTTTTAAAAATATTAGCCTCCACGGAGATTTGAACCGGAGACCACCACGTTCGTAAGCAAGCTCTTTAGCCACTGAGCTGCCAGTTCACTACACGGAAACACGGTCTGGAGACGTCCACATCCAACGTGTCTGTCTATCGCCGTATTTCGAAGTTATGAGACAACATGTGTTATTTATACAGATAATTTTTAAACCAAATGCAGACAGTATTTTTCTCCTTGTTTCAAAGGATAAGTGTGCAAAGTTTCATCGAGATCGGATAAAAAACTGTGGATTTGTATGAAGAACAAACAAACATACATTCATCTTTATATATAAAGATTGTATACAATATAGGGCTAATTTAGAAAATGTGTAAAATAATTTGTCAGAGGATCTTCACATACGAGGGTTGGAACTTAAATAGTGGCAACACTGCTGTGGAGACACTACGCAATGGAATCTACTAGTGTCGCTGATAGCACACGTTGTTGACATACCTACCTTCATCTCATTCTGGGGAAACTCGTCACAAGCACAGAGGGTATTTAAATTGCAAAAACGTGCTATAAGAACTATTTTTGGAGCAAGACCACAGACGTCGTGCAGAAATCTATTTAAAAACCTGGGTGTTCTAACAATGCCAGCACAATATGTATACTCTGTACTATCATTTGTAGTGGAAAATCCTGAACACTTCAATCTTAATGCTGACATACATAGCCATAATACTAGGAATAAATATAATATTCACAAGGATTACAAATCACTGTCAATTGTACAGAAAGGGTTAACATTTACTGGAGCTTCCTTATTCAATGTCTTACCAATAGAAATTAAATGTTATCTACAAAAACCCAACTACTTTTAGTCCAAACTGAAAGAGTTTCTGCTTCAGAATCAATTTTACTCTGTAAAAGAATTTTCTTCTTGGAATTTGGTAACTAAGAATGACTGATAAAATAGTATATATGGTGTATGGAAGGGAAAGGTAACAAAGTTGTCCACAATTACTAAAATGATATATGGTTTTTCTTTCTGTTGAAACTTTTGACAAATGAAGTAATTACACTGTTTACAAAATTTCACTCATATATAGTAACTAACATGGGATAGCATGCACTCAAAAACTGCTGTAAAAATTATGATACTAACAGGTTTTTAAGTAATTGACTGCTTATGAGTTGTGGTAACTGGTTGGTAAGAAAATAACTGGTTGTTAGATGCTGGTAACAAGTTTATACACTGTTCCACATAATAAGTATTAACTAACTCGGGATTGTATTTGTAGATTACAGGAAATATTGGTTATACTAATGGGTCGTAACTAACTTCTTGTCAATATATAATATTATCAATTATATAGTAATATTGACATTACTAATAAGTGTATGCACTGTTCCACATCCCCGAGATTATTCTCACATGGGATCAAGGTGAACATATCTATCTATCTACTCTTCATTAATACCTCCGAGCAAATGGACTCGCCCGTCCCACGTCCCCGGCGTGCGCAAAATCGAGGGAAACGCAGTCACTTGTGAGCGAGCGGTCTAACGTACTATGTTTTCGAAACAGGAACAACGGGTTCCGCATGAATTGACGGAAATGTAGAAATGGATGCGTTACGACGCTGTTTAGACGCACTTGGGGCGCTATAAGCGCGAAGGAGAGGCTTTCTTTCGCCGTATCGTAACACTAGATGAGACATGGGCGACATCGTACGAGCGAAAACTGAAACGCCAATCCAACCAATGCCGTCATTATGGGTCGCCGCGAAATTCGAAAGTGTGTCAGAGCACCAGTATGGTGAAAGTTATAGTAATTCTCGTGTACGAATGTGATGGTGTTATCCTAACGCATTACGTTCCTACATGGCAGACCGTCAATGCACAGTATTAATGTTAGTTTTTGGAGCATCACCTGCAACCAGCTTTGCGAAAGAAGCGGAAACACTTTCTGCGCAACCCACCCATCATTTTGCACGACAATGCGCGGGTGCATACAGCGCAAGCTGTGGCTGCTCTGTTCGGTCGATGGTACTGGGAGTACTGTACCATCCACCATACTCCCCGGACTTAAGTCCTTGTGACTGATTTGATTCCGAAGATGAAGGAACCACTTCTTGGCATTCGCTTCAGAATTGTTCCAGAGATTCGAAAGGCAGTAGACGGCTCCATTCGCACCATCAACAGAACAGGCTCTGCTAACGGTATACTACACCTTCCACATCGCTGGCAACGGGTTCTACACAACGCTGGTGACTACTTTGAAGGACAGTAACAGGTGCAAACATGTAACGCTTTTGTATCGGTTGAGAATAAATAGTTGCCACTATTTAAGTTCCAACCCTCGTATTCTCTAGGAAATGTGTTATCAAAAATTACACCATCACCACGTCGTCTATCAACCTTTGGGACGAAAACCCCTACAGAAGTGCCAATAAACACTGGAGGAAACTTTTCACTAAATTTCTAACACGATTTCTGCCTGTTGTAGGTTTCCCTTAGCAGTATCACGATTTTTAGTGCTACTAATTTTTTTTAGCACACTGTGTACAGCATATTTTTCGGTTGATTGTTCAGCAACAGCACAAATTGTGTTGTTGACATATTCGCATTCTCTACGAGCTCCACAGATGCTGGATTTGTTATCTTGCGCACTGGCTGGTGATTGCGTGCTTTTTTCACACGGTTGATATGGATTGGCTCTTTATTCACTTCAGAGTGTTCAAACTTATTGGCTTCATTTTAATCAAGATCCTGTACAATTTTCTCAAAGCTGTCTTTAGTTTTGACGCTTTGCGTGAAATCATTTATATAAAAAGTATTCTGTTAGGTTTCTGGGCGTATCTAAATCATAAAATGGATCGTTCATACGTGCGACAAGTGATTCTGACGTTGACGTGCACACACACACAATGAACGTTTAAGCGGCACTAACTGCCCTGCGATCACACTGTAACCTATCGACAACCCGAATTAAACACATTTCCAAGTGCTTCTTAGGAAATCTACAGAATTCCTAGGAAATGAGACAAAATTTCACACATTTCTTGTCGGTTTAAGGCAAGATGTACATTTTCTGGGAAATATATATAAATACATTACATATACATATCCGGTAATATATACATCGAAACATGCAAAGACAATCTATATATTATAACAAATTTTTGAAGATCATGACAATCAGGAGAGATAGATGTGGGAACAGGTGTGTCACAAGGTAGTGTATTGGGACCATTACTGTCCATTGTTCTGTTTTTGACCCACTGTCAGGTTAAGTTGTTTGCAGATGACAAATTAGTATACCAATTACATTGAGTATTGTGAGTAAATAAAGGATCTAGAGAGGATATATAGTAGGTTGGATTGGTATGGAATGAAGACATATGCCAAGAATGGTCAACAGACAGTAAGAAAGGTTTTTTTATGAGCATTCAGTGGAAGGGGATCTACTTGTTAAAGGAATAAAATGTAAATACCTGGGAATATCAGTTGACAGAAAGCTAAACTGAGGAGGCTGTTCAGAGTACTGCCTCTGTTGGAGAGGATAATGAGATTAATTTGGTCAAGACTTTGCTAGAGTAATGTGGGATGATATCGGACCCACATTAAGAGTATCTAATACCAGAGCTGGTTAAGGGTGAAAAGGATGCAGCAAGATTTGTCAGTTAAAATTACAAAGGATGCGCTCAGTAAGTGAAATAAAAGAAACAGTCATTGCAGGATAAAAGGAGAGTGAAGAGAATTGTGGGCGTGTACAAGACTTATACTGGCGATGTGACCTGGATAAATATTGGAAGATTTAGAAACAGCATGTGGAAGGGAAGAGATATATGACGAATTATTCACAGGTTGTGATGCTCCTGGATAGGTTTTCGAGCCTGCCCTATGGTACGTCGGCCGGACCAAAAGTAAACATCACGAAAAATATCACACGGTTGAAGATTAATTTTTTGTTAATTTTTGTAAAAACACTAATTGTGTGCAAAGAGAATTTGTACAGAAATTGGATTTAAATGTTATTGATTTATTCTTTACTTCCAGATAATAAACCTTCTGTAATATATTTACTTTAATTATTAACCTTTACTATTTGCTATTCAATATATGATTTAGTTTCAATCATTTGTTTTTAATTTTTCCACTTGTATTGTTGTAATTAAAGTTTTCGAGAATTATCTTTTTCTAACGACAACCCACGTAAGTCGGGTGCGATTGGTACAACTCAAATAAATTTTCTGAGCTGTGGAATGGCTAGAAGGCTCAGCAGTTGTGTTTACGTTTCGGACCATGCTGTTGAATCTTAATCTTAGGGCAAGGGGTTAACAGAGTAGAAATATTCATTTTTAGGTAGGAGAGAGAATGACTGGAAAATAATTGCCAAAGGAGTTAACAATATACCTCAGCGTGTGAAGGATTTTGAGAAGAAATACATTTTTTTAAAAAACCCTAATTGGGTATGTAGGGATATTACTACCGCGATATTAGCTCCATCAAAACTGAAGTCTGTAGAAACAGTCTCGTAGCATGAACTGAATTTAGTGACACTTAGGCTTCAAATTGGAGGCTGTTGTGGTTAGGTTAAAACCGCCATGATCCTGAAATAACAGTTCCATCTTGTGTAGCAATATATATGGTTCCATAACGTGCAGGAAGAGTTCTTGAAGTACTGCTTTACTCAAAAATGTGTGTGTACACATACGCAGATGTGGTAGTTTCTGCATATGCAACATTTATCAGTAAAGGTCTTCGAAAAAACGAAAAACTAATGTTAATTTTTATTGATGTCTGGATAAGGCTTCATAATGTGTACCTATAGACGAAATGTGTCATCTAAACTTAAGGAGATAATTTACTTTCAGGGAGAGGTTATAGAGTCGGAAATGTCAGTTCACTTTTCATTAGTTTGTGGTAAAATAAAAATCTGCACTAAACAACCAATATTGCCATACAAGAAACAATAGTTATTATCCCCATAAAAATATCACTAAGGCGTCTTCAGTTTTCTTTATTGCTATTTGCGAGGATCAAATAAGCAGCAGTTGCCATTGCTTCAGATGACATGATGCACGCTGCTGGCAAACAGGTGCCGAATAACTAAATGGTTTTGCCGCATGCTACTGGCAAGGTCGACTAGAAGCAAGTGACAACTTGCAACAAATTCTTGGGCGACATTCAACTTACGACAAAGTATGAAGACGCACGGCAAAATCTAACAAAACACGTGCAGCGTGTTACATGTTACTCGTCGTTGCCTCAGTGGAAACGAGGCCTTTAAACTAGCAACGCAGGCAGCTATAGGCAGATGGTCCACTGGCACTGAATTCGTGCCACGAACCGAGATAGGTAATGGTATTAAGCTGGGTTCCCACGGCGCGTTGTTTTCGAGGCGGCACCTCTTTAGCCGCAGTGTAGGGATCAACGCGCGCACCACAGGCTAGCCCTCGCCGCCTCCCCACCACTCTGCCTAGTGTCGTTTTACGAGGGTGGTCTGAAAAGTTTCCGACCTAACAAAGATACAAGCCATTTTTCCTTAATTTTTATTTTTCAACATAGTCTCCTAGTAATTCTACACACTTCTCCCAGCGATTGCTCCCATCTCAGTAACCAATCCAAATGGTACTCGGAGTTTTTCTCTGCAAAATAATTTTTCACGAAGGTGATTGCCTCTTCATTTGACGAAAATCTGTCCTCCGAGCGCAATTCGTGAATTTTCGCCATGGCAACTGCTGAGGTGTGAGACGGTGCGTTGTCTTGCTGAAATAGGATTTTCTTTTTCTGCAAATGTGGCCTTTTTTCCGTAGTTTCTGCCTTCAGATTGTCAAGTAATGATGCGTAGTATGCTCCTGTAATGGTTTTTCCTTTTTGAAGGTAATCGATTAAAATAACTCCATGACTATCCCATAAAACAGATGCCAGCACTTTCCCGGCCGAAAAAAACAGTTTTTGCTTTTTTTTGGAGCCGGTTCCCCCTTTGCAGTCCACTGTTGGACTGCATTTTTGTTTTGGGCGTATAATGGTGTATCCAAGTTTCATCTACAGTAATTAATCGGCGCCAAAACTCGGATTTATTGCGCCTAAACTGCGCCAACAGAGCGTTGGAAATGTTCATTCGAACACGTCTTTGGTCTAATGTGAGCAAACGTGGCACCCAACGCGCGGACAGCTTTCTCATATCTAAATGTTGATTTAATATGTAACAAATACGTTCTTTTGAAAAGTTCATAACCTCTATCTTTCTCACTTTAATTCGGTGGTCGTCTAGCACCAATTGGTGGACTTCGGCGATGTTTTCGTCGGTAGTTGCAGTTTTTTTGACGTCCCGAACGTTCATCTCCTCCCAAGGTCTTACGGCCACGTCTAAATTCAGTTGCCCAAAATTTCACTGCGACAGGTACAGAGTCCCCATACACAGAATCCAACTCATCTTTGATTTGCGTAGGAGTATTGCCCTTCAAAAACAAATATTTAATGACAGCTCGATACTCGATTTTGTCCATTTTCACAAAAACACTCACATCAACTCACTCAAACGACTGTTACGTAACTGCGCATCCAAAATGGCTGAAACTTTGATGAGTAACTCAACAGATAAACAACGAAATTCACTAGCTTTTATTTACAAGTGCTGCCATCTTCACGTTGAGGTCGGAAACTTTTAAGACCACCCTCGTAGCTACATGCGCCTTTCATCTTTACCGCCTGGCGATGGGTAGAAACGCGTCATCCATGCCCACGGCCGGCTCCTAAAAAGCGTTTACAGCAGGCAGTTTGCACAAAATGGCTTGCGCAGGCCAGTTTGTGCAAAGTCGTTGCGTGTAACCGCAGGCAAGAAGTTTGCGCAAGATAAAAAGTTTGGCTTGAGTAAAATCTGTTCCGACAGAAAATCGGCTTGAGGCTGGTGTGTTGGCATGAGCTTCTGAACACTGCTCTAGCCACAGCTCCAACCTTGCGCATGCGCATTGGTGGTAGTGACGTTCAACCAGCTGTTCCAGCGACCTTTTAAGTTGGCAGTTATCTATTAACCTCATTCACTTATTTACTGGCAGAGAACCCGGCGTTTCTCGGGGGATGGATATGGATGTTCTGATTTATCCCATTAGAACGGATAATCGTAAGTATTCTTCATCAACATTGACCAATTTCGCTACCGTTTTCGAGATATTTGTAGAAAAAACTGAATCGTTGCCCAAATAAATTTTCCTTATGGGGTGATGGGGGAGAGAGGGTCGGTTTTGTGAACCAAATTTAAGACTGCATTTTCTCTTTTTATACGTGCGTACGTGTGCCAAGTTCCATCGATATCGGATAAAAACTGTGGGTTTGTATAAGGAATATTGACAAAAATTAAGGCAGTTGAAAGATTAAGAGGGGTTAGGTTTCTGTAAACCTAAATGTAGACAGAATTTATCTGTTTGTTTTAAAGTGTAAAACTGATTTGCATAATTATTAAGGGGTGTAAAGAGGGAGAGGGTGTGTTTATTTTGTTTATCAAATAACTTTCCCATAAAAAAAAACAACAAAATTGTGTCAACTTTCATGTTGATCGGTCTATTAATGTCAGACATACCAACATCCATTTTTATATATACAGATGATCATTCAGTTCGTGTTCATTGTTGTTTTGTTTATTGTTTGTTCAAAACGTCCAAAGCAAAAGGATTCCTTGTTGAATTTATTGAACAATACAAGTAGTTTCCGTGTTTGTGGATAGGTGAGAGTAAAGAATACATTGGCTGCAATGCTAAATCTGATCGGAATTTTGGTAAAAAAAAATTGCAAGCAGTGTCGGCTTTTGAAATTATTGGTGTGGTTAAATTTAGAAAATGCTGGAATGTGGCTTTGTCCATACACAAATAGATGCGAAAATCGTCAGCCTCACTGCGTAATTTAGCTATTAAATTGGTATGTGGAAAAATCCCATTTTAACAACCAAGGTTTAAACCATTTCCTTTCATTAGCCTTTAATTTGATCTTTTTTATATAATGCAAACCGCAGCCTTTGCGAGAATTAGTTTTTCCTCAAAATTTTCCATTTTGAACACAGCAAACTTCAATTTTTGGGGTTCCTCACTTCACAATTGTGCAAGCCAAACTGAACGTGTAAGCGGCGACATTTCATTCAGTTCATTTGCACAAATTGGCTTGCGCAAACCTGTATGTGCAAATGGATTGAACGTGTAAACCCACCTTTAAATTGAACGCATTTTGTACCAATAGTACACACATTCACAACCCTAAAATAGCATCAAGGTCAGAAAAAAAAGAAACTGAACTGACGAAGGGAGACGAAGTTAAAGTGAAAGCGAAAGCGATTCCAGACTCAGATGGGGACCCATTGTTGGCAATCCAGCTCCAAGTCGAAAGCCCCCAGGGGTCAGTACCCGATTAGCCACGTAGCAAGAGTTAGCAAATGCTACTGGGGCCCCGCGCCTGCTTGGGGGCCTCCTCCTCAGGCCAGATAAGTGACATTTTTTTTGCTCTACCACTGCCCCAGATGGCGAAAACCAAAGTCCTCTTCTTCACATTTGCTACGGGCCCCGCGCTGTTTTAATCCGGTTCTGCTGGAGGTACTGTAGACACAGAGAAGCAACTAGTAAATCCTTAAGAACAGTCTCAGGGACTGCCGGCTTTACATGAAGTTCTTAGCCTACGACAATCTATTTAACTATATGCTCCCAAATATGATATTGCATGTACTGTAGACCTGCACCATTTGCCAATTTCAAGTTTCTAGCACCATACCGTAGCCTATAAAAACTTTAAAATGCAAGATGGTTCGTTCAGTTTATGATTGAAGATTTTTAGTGAAGAATATAAATTCGACATCCCTGTCGATTAAAGGAATACGCAAGAAGGCGACAGGTTCCTGGCGCGCGTGTGTGTCTTTGTTTGTCGCAGGTAGACATGCCACTCCCGGAGGCCGGGGGTGAGAGTGGTCAAACTGTCACTTGGGGGCGAGACCCCGTAAAGTCCGCAGGTGTGTGTGTGTACGCGGATTTCAAAGAAACGTGGAGGTCGCGTTTTCGTCACGACAATATTTGTCGTGCTGGTTTCTTTAAGTGCTTCCACAAGTGAACCCACCTCAGTTGCCAGATGGAGTTAAAAGTGTTTCTTCATAGTGAAGGAAACATCAAGGTCGCCGACAGCCTCCTGCAGTTACGATAAGTGACTATTTCATATAAACAATTTCCACCCAGTATACGGCCAAACTGAAGGAGTTTCGTGCTCTCCCTAGCCGGGAACATTTGTGTATTGTCTGTCAGTTTCTAATCTTTTTCTTTGCTGGCTGAGTTCGATTTTATGTGTAATCTTAAATAATCATGTATTTCTTTGTATTTAATTTTAATTTATAAATGTATTTTTTTTTCTTTCAATTCCGCACTTGTGTTGTCCTGTTGTAATTAGAGGGTGTAATTTAAATTTAAGCCTGCTTTTTGCAATAAATATTAAAAGAACATTTTTTTAAAGTAAATAACATCTTGCATCTCATGCACGTGAATGTTTTCTCGGCATAACGAGCCTAGACATTTCAATACGGTAATTTATTTCATTGTGATCACGTTTACATATTCATGTTCAATATAGACTAAGCTTACATTAACTGATAGTTAAATTACTTCCAAACGTTGCGATTTTGCTACCAGGATACACACTTCTAGCTGCGCTAAGTGTACGCTCTACAAATACTGTTCACCATAGACATACTAGACCACCACTTAACATGTACACCCACTCGGATTGATGAGTAAACCTGGCAATGTTGTGGGTTTTGTGCAAAGTTCACTGGATCATCGTATTTTCTTAAATTCCAACTTTATACAATTTCTTGTAAACTATTGTTGCACTGTTAATACGCGTATTCCTTAAATCGACATGGGTGTCAAATTTAGGTTTATTAAAACCCGAGCTTGAAACAGAAAAACTTACGTGCCGTTCACAGTTAGTTTACACGCTAAGGCGCATTCTCTGAACCTAAAACCGACACGTCAATCTTCGGTAAAAACGTCATATTTAGGAGTCTAAACTAATTAATAAATAAATGCGAAAGTTACGTTTCTTGGTCTAAACGGCTAATTCGATCGCGATGAAATTTGACAAGGATATGCGATTTTGCATTAGGATGGAAATATGATACTTTTTCTGTATAAATTGTACATATTGTCATGTAATTTTGAAATATTACCGAAACGACAATAGACGCTTACGATGTGTAAGACTGTAGTACTTTTCTGTACAACGGGCTGGTAGCTCTGTGGTTAACGCGCTTGGTTACAAATATTTGACCATTGTCTCCGGTTGAAATCCCGATGGAGGAAAATATTTTTAAGATCTGTTTTTGATCGTATGAGCCACGCCTGGACGGTCAGTTTTTTGGAGTCCATGTTAAACTTCAGATGCCACAAATTTAGCAGTGCAATGCTTGGAAAATCATACGCAGTCTAACAATGCTGTAGCTGTACACTTTTTTTTTTAGGCTATAATAATCACTAATCCGTTGTTTCTCTCGCATTCAGTGTGTGTGTGTGTGTGTGTGTGTGTGTTGTGACCTGCACTAATATATATGCGAAAGAAAGTTAGTCTTTTGTTCCGTTTTGTCGACTAAATGGTTGTACCGATATTGATGGAATTTGACAAGGAAATACTTTGTATTTATAGGAGCGACACAGGACTTTTTTCGGTATGAATAACAGTTTTAGTCAAGAAGTTTTGAGAACTTGTTAAATGGTTACAGACAGATGAATGTTTGTGTTACTCTAATGTTACTTCGGTTGCTCAAGCTGTGCTTCTCGCGCAGTCAATGTATGATTTGTTAGTAAATTTCTTTTAGATTCAAAACTTATTTAGTATAGATGTCGATTTGCTCTGCACTGTACTGTTACTTTGTGTCTGCTTAAAAGTTTCTGGCATCAGTTTATTTTGTATTGTTTACTGACATGCCTTGTGGGCGTAAACCTTCCTAAGGTGCAGCTCTAGCAGAGCACGAACAGCTAAAGTTATTAGAACCCAAGAATCTGATGCTCATGCTGAAGAAAGAAGAAAAGACCAAGCTGAAAAAAAGCTGCTCACAGTTAAGCATCCCCCACACCCCCGCACCTTCGTTTGTTTCTGTTTTTAAATATGTTGGAAATTGATTCTCTTCACGAGACAGGTTCGACGGTAGAATGATATAATGATGGCTTTCCTGTCATATTATGCCGATATTATGATGTTAGGGGCAAATCCCACGTTGCTAACAGCTAGCTATATCCAATTTTGGCAATGAAATTCTAGGTCCACGCTTACGAAGTCGCGGGTAACAGCTAGATATGTAATAAGCAGATAGCGAAAGCCATCACTTCCTGTAAAACCGGCACATAGTGCGGTGCGGGGGGAGCTTTAGTATAGCTCACAACCTGTCCCTCACCCAGGCTGCTTGTCATCTTCAATTTTTATTTCCATTGGTCAGCTCCTGCTCTTTTATGAACTTTGTGGTATTTTGGGGTTATGGAAAGGGAATAGACTACAGGTAAAAAATCTGTTGACTCAGAGTGTCTATTGTAGTAGTGAACTCAGATTCATTGTAGTAACAATTTAAAGCAAAGGTTATATATAGTTGAATGATGCAGAAAATAAGTTAATAATAGAGCAGTCTCCATATTTAGTTAGCTCTCTGTCCCCGGATAGATCTCTTCCCGCAATATCTCTTAATTTTTACCATTGTCCCCTGGTTTCTTTTTAATCATGAGAGAATTTTAGATAAGCCATGATTGGCTAACGCATTCCTTCAATGAAAGAAATACGAAGCGGACTTCTTTCCATGTACACTCCTTGGCAAAAAAACTAACTGTCGGCGCCTGAGTCTAAATCTCTTATTTCGCACAATGTGGCATCATTGCGCGTATTCAACTCAGCGCCATCTGTTATTCTTTTCCTTAAGTCAAGCCTCAAACAAAGCAGGTAGACTCCGCCCGCCCATTGACGATTCTTCTTGGCAGTTCATATATCATTCCCCACATTTCAGTAAAAAGCTATTGACAGATCTCGAAACAAGTAACGCATTTTCCTGTCCCTGGATTGACTGTAATATTAGGCAAGATATCTCCCGACCATACCTCAATCGGATGAAATTCGGTTCCAGCTACACTTTTATTAAATTAAGATCGTGAAACATATCGTTAAAGTTATTAACAAGATTGCACTAAAGCGCAGTAAAAATGAGGTTCGGTTATACATTTTATTCCAAATGATTAGCGTAAAATTATAACGATATTTATTTATATATTGATGTGGATAATCAGTTGCAATAATGCAACACATAATGGGGTGTGTGACCGGAGAAGTGGGTTTAAATGTTCAAAGATCCAGAGTTTTTGGTTCTACAAAACTATTGAAACGATTATAAAGAGATTACTTCGGATAATTGTCTAATGCCAGTTGAATGTAACTGACTTCCGAGGCAGGATAAGGTTGTTTACCCACTGCACGAGCCGTCTGTGAAAATGAGCTCCGTTTGCTTGTGGCTAACCATCTAGTCTTGTAAACGCGTGGTCCTCGGTTCGAGTCTAGGTTTTCCAATTATTTTTTTTGCATTTATTTTAAACAAGTCGAACCTACAACTGCGTTATGCGTAAAATATAACATCGAATCTTACCTGCTTGCGTCAGGACATAACATACTTAAGGAAAGACTCATAACTGAGTACTTCTTAATAAACTGCACACGTAGCTATGAAAGCTCTCACAGAGGTAACACTGAAAGGAATCTTCTCGGGCTTTAACATCGTCGAAATAGTGTCGTTTGGTTACGTTAGGTGGACTATAACGAGTTCGCACCATCGTCAAGGAGACGAAAAACTAAATAATATTACTATACCAATTTCCTATTATGCGTCTGGATTTACGATTCGTCGACTTCTAAGTCATTAAAGGTGGAAAGGGAATGGAGACAAGGAATGGGAAGGAATTCGGACCATCGGTTTTCGAAGAAATAATCCCACCATTCACACGAAGTGACTTGGAGAAACGAAGGAAAATCCAAATCTGGATAGCCGGATAGGAATTCAAACCCGCTTCCTCTCGAATGCGGAGCCATAGCGTTAACGCTCAGCCATAAGGTTCAGTTTTTCAATATATTTCGTATTTGGTCTATGATGCCGTCCATAAAATTATTTAAAAAATCTATTTAAAAGTTAAAAATCGTAAATTAAAATATGTGTGCAGAAGTGAGTTCATCTGATGAGAGCGGGGATATCAAAAAAATCAGAAACGCAATTCAAATTTCATTTTCTCTCTCTCTCTCTACTCTTTTCGCCCCTCTCTCTCTTTTTTAATTTTTTTTGCTAGGGCTTTACGGCTCGTCGACAGCAAGGTCATTAGAGACGGGATCGGATTGGGGCAAGAAACGGGCAGGAACTCGGCCATGGCCTTTTCAAGGAAGCATCCGGGCGTTCGCCTGGAGTGACTTGGGGAAACCATGGAAAACCCAGATCTAGATGCCCGGACGGGGATTCAAACCCGCGTCCTCCCGAATACGAGGCCAGAACGTTAACCGTTCACGAACCACACCCGGTACTTTTTTTTAATTTTTAGCAGCTATCAAATTCAAAGTGAATATAAGCTCCCTCTTATATGGAAGATATTGTCATATTAATCCCGTTGTTTAATGAAGTAGTATTAAACCAAAAATGACGAGCAAAATTGATCGGTTTGCTAGTAACCAAATAGGTAACATTTCAGTCTTTTCGTAGAAAGGTTTAAAAAAAAAAAAAAAAAAAAAAAAAAAAAATCCAATTCACATTCTACTAGAGCAAAGACCTCAAACCGGATGCTAAAACTACAGAAATTTGCAGTCTCAATAAAATGTGGTAAAATAAGAAATTTCAATGTAGTTATGATGTAATTCTCTATAATATTTTCTCATTTTTTTCAAGTATGTCTTTCAGTAAAGATTAAGAGGTAGTTGGAATGAAATTATCACGCTGAGCAATAACACAGCTAATTGTTACAAAATTTTATAAATCGGCAGTACTACTCTCCGCAGCTAGAGTGTAATTCTAAAATATCGTAGTAGACGGAAACGTAGTGTTTACAAAGCGTATAATACTGGTTTCCTTGTTTCTTGCCACACTGACATTCCCGCACTGAATTTCAATTTTATGCCTCAGTTTTCCTCCTACAATGTTCTGATTGAATGCCTATAAGACTTTGCAATATTTAAACGTTCAAAAGAAATTGTTGCTTGTCATTCTGAGACAGACATTATAATGTAAATTCTTTGGGTTGGAATAAAATATACAGTAGCTACAGTTTGAATTTTGGAAAAACCGTGCCGCAAGAGAATCAATTCTTATCACCGATCAAGAAAAACAAAGTTACTTTCATAGCGTTTGTTGATTTAGAAAAAAAGCTTTTGGTAATGTAAGGCGGGACAAAATGTTCAAAATTTTTTAAAAAAAAAGTCAGGTCTTACGTATCGAGATAGAAAAATATTTTATAATTGATATAAGAATCAAGTGGCTATAATAAAAGTAGAGAATCATGAGAGTCACCAATCAGCTGAAAAGTGTATCAGATATGGTTGCAGTTCATCCATACTAATATTCAACTTATATGTGGAGGAAGCTATAAAAGAAGTAAAAGAGGAATTTGACTGTGGCTTCATGAAAAAGTAGTTTCAAATATTGACCCAGGAACCAGAGAGAACTTTTTAAAACTGTATGTATGGAGCATAGCACCTTATGGTAACGAAGCATGGACTTCAGGAATGCCTGAAAGAAGGAAAATTGAAGCATTCGAAATGTGGTGCTATAGGAGGATGCTGAAAATTAAGTGGACAGTTAAACCACGAAATTAATATGTTTTGGAAATGATGGCTTACGAAAGAAGTTTGTGGAAGAATCGTAAACAAAGAAGAAACAGATTCGTGGGTGTTTTTTTTAATACATTTGGGATTGGTTGTGTATGAAGCAGATAACGGTGGACGTGTTTTAAGAGAGGTGTTTTGAGATGAAGGGGATAGTGCAAAATAAGAAGGGATGGTGGTTTATATCAAACCAATTGAGAGACTGACGACAGTAAAATAAGAGATAAGAGATTAAATAAGACAGAAGGTGCCGGCCGATTGAGATCTACTCCCCCCAAACACATCGATGGGGCCGACAGCTTAACGTCCAAATCCGGCGGACGAGTCACTGTCAGAAGTTCCATACGCGCTACAGAGAGGTTTGGGATTTAAACCAGGACTTTCGTGCACCATTTGATATTAGTAATAATGCACCGCCACCGAAACATGTCCTAGTTCTAAAAAGTTCTTCAACCACCGGAGCTCAAATCAGGTAACGCAGTATCTGACGCCGCGCATCATCACGGAGCTATAATGACCCGAAACGAGGAAGTTGGCTATAGAAGTGTAGCATTTAAAAATGAACCTTTCACCTACGTCACATGCTGTATGGTGCAGACGCGTAAATTCCAACTGAGGTAGCTGACTAAATCTCATACCACTGCTGCGCAAGACAATCTACCTCTTAATCTTTACTGAAAGACATACTTGAAAAAAATGAGAAAATATTATAGAGAATTACATCATAACTACATTGAAATTTCTTATTTTACCACATTTTATTGAGACTGCAAATTTATGTAGTTTCAGCATCCGGTTTGAGGTCTTTGCTCAAGTAGAATGTGAATTGGATTATTATTATTTTATTTTTTTTAACATTCTACGAAAAGACTGAAATGTTACCTATTTGGTTACTAGCAAACCGATCAATTTTGCTCGTCATTTTTGGTTTAATACTACTTCATTAAACAACGGGATTAATATGACAATATCTTCCATATAAGAGGGAGCTTATATTCACTTTGAATTTGATAGCTGCTAAAAATTAAAAAAAAGTACCGGGTGTGGTTCAGTGAACGGTTAACGGTCTGGCCTCGTATTCGGGAGGACGCGGGTTTGAATCCCCGTCCGGGCATCTAGATCTGGGTTTTCCATGGTTTCCCCAAGTCACTCCAGGCGAACGCCCGGATGCTTCCTTGAAAAGGCCATGGCCGAGTTCCTGCCCGTTTCTTGCCCCAATCCGATCCCGTCTCTAATGACCTTGCTGTCGACGAGCCGTAAAGCCCTAGCAAAAAAAATTAAAAAAGAGAGAGAGGGGCGAAAAGAGTAGAGAGAGAGAAAATGAAATTTGAATTGCGTTTCTGATTTCAGAAATTTTTTTGATATCCCCGCTCTCATCAGATGAACTCACTTCTGCACACATATTTTAATTTACGATTTTTAACTTTTAAATAGATTTTTTAAATAATTTTATGGACGGCATCATAGACCAAATACGAAATATATTGAAAAACTGAACCTTATGGCTGAGCGTTAACGCTATGGCTCCGCATTCGAGAGGAAGCGGGTTTGAATTCCTATCCGGCTATCCAGATTTGGATTTTCCTTCGTTTCTCCAAGTCACTTCGTGTGAATGGTGGGATTATTTCTTCGAAAACCGATTGGTCCGAATTCCTTCCCATTCCTTGTCTCCATTCCCTTCCCACCTTTAATGGCTTAGAAGTCGACGAATCGTAAATCCAGACGCATAATAGGAAATTGGTATAGTAATATTATTTAGTT
The DNA here is from genome assembly GCA_031002005.1 of Vandiemenella viatica. Lineage (NCBI taxonomy): Eukaryota > Metazoa > Arthropoda > Insecta > Orthoptera > Morabidae > Vandiemenella > Vandiemenella viatica. The sequence goes on along the minus strand of CM061921.1, from coordinate 201,976,158 downwards.
TTTCGTCTCCTTGACGATGGTGCGAACTCGTTATAGTCCACCTAACGTAACCAAACGACACTATTTCGACGATGTTAAAGCCCGAGAAGATTCCTTTCAGTGTTACCTCTGTGAGAGCTTTCATAGCTACGTGTGCAGTTTATTAAGAAGTACTCAGTTATGAGTCTTTCCTTAAGTATGTTATGTCCTGACGCAAGCAGGTAAGATTCGATGTTATATTTTACGCATAACGCAGTTGTAGGTTCGACTTGTTTAAAATAAATGCAAAAAAAATAATTGGAAAACCTAGACTCGAACCGAGGACCACGCGTTTACAAGACTAGATGGTTAGCCACAAGCAAACGGAGCTCATTTTCACAGACGGCTCGTGCAGTGGGTAAACAACCTTATCCTGCCTCGGAAGTCAGTTACATTCAACTGGCATTAGACAATTATCCGAAGTAATCTCTTTATAATCGTTTCAATAGTTTTGTAGAACCAAAAACTCTGGATCTTTGAACATTTAAACCCACTTCTCCGGTCACACACCCCATTATGTGTTGCATTATTGCAACTGATTATCCACATCAATATATAAATAAATATCGTTATAATTTTACGCTAATCATTTGGAATAAAATGTATAACCGAACCTCATTTTTACTGCGCTTTATTGCAATCTTGTTAATTACAACTTTAACGATATGTTTCACGATCTTAATTTAATAAAAGTGTAGCTGGAACCGAATTTCATCCGATTGAGGTATGGTCGGGAGATATCTTGCCTAATATTACAGTCAATCCAGGGACAGGAAAATGCGTTACTTGTTTCGAGATCTGTCAATAGCTTTATACTGAAATGTGGGGAATGATATATGAACTGCCAAGAAGAATCGTCAATGGGCGGGCGGAGTCTTACCTGATTTGTTCTTGGCTTGACTTAAGGAAATGAATAACAGATGGCGCTGAGTTGAATACGCGCAATGATGCCACATTGTGCGAAATAAGAAACTTAGACTCAGGCGCCGACAGTCAATTTTTTGCCAAAGAGTGTACCTACCCAGGAGTAAAAGAAAATTACAAAGATGCTGTATTTTGGACATGTTTGGAAAATGTCTCCTTGCGGGGAGCAGCAACTGTGTGATCCTCTTTGGAATTAGAACAAAGTTCAGTACTGACAATATGTAATTTTGTGCTACAGCTAAAATTGTATTTCATTCAGTAGAACTACTAGATTTTAATTTTACTGTTACCGTTTTATGTTATGTTCTTTTATCGCTGTCTGGTACGTAAATGATCAGCTTCTCTACCAGTATTTTTTCAATTTATCTACTTCTGTTTAGAGCTTAAGTATTTTCTAATTTCTGTAATTGACAACATTATCTTTCCCAATGTAAACAGCTTGTGATTAGCGTAACTGTAGTTCGTACTAGTTGTTTTGTTTCAATGAATCTATCCGTTTAAAAAGTTTTCACATAACAGGCTTATGCTGCTTATGTCTTTACGCCTCGTCGACGTCGAGGTCATTAGAGGCGGTATAGGAGTGAGGGAAAGGAACGAACTCTGCCATGGCCTTTCGAAGGAAGCGTCCCGGCATTCGCCTGGAGTGATTTGGAGAAACCATGGAAAACCCGCATATAGATGCCCGGACGCGGATTCGAACCGGCGTCCTCCCAAATGCGAAGGCAGAGCGTTAGGGGGCATCCATAAATTACGTGAGGTTTTTCCGGATTTCCGGACCCCCCCCCCCTTTTCTGATGAGACTTCGTGAGATCTGGTCCGACCCCCAACCACCCCGCCCTTCTGGCGAGACTTTGTGAGATCTCGTCCGCGAGACCCCCCCCCCTAGAAATCTAGAAATCACCCTCGCAACTTTAAGACCTTTTTTAGGTCTCACCCTTCCAAAGCCGGTTACACCCCCTCCGCGTCATTTGTAGACTTTTTTTTAGCTCTAAAAAATTTCCAAAACCTCACGTGATTTCCGTTGACCCCTCTCCTCCATTTCGCCTCACGTAATTTACGGACGCCCCCCTTACCGTACACCCCATCACGCTCGGTTTCATCTAAGAGGAGAAAATGTGTGATTACTGATTAGTGACAGTGTACAGGGTTATTTTCCGTTTATGAGGCGTGGAATATATGAGAGTACCGCATTTTGTTCATTATGTGAAGTATCATTCACCGTTAGCAGTGTTGAAAGAAACTCAATTACAGGCTATGTGGCTATTAAAAGACAAAAATGCCGTTCTTTGCGTCAGTAGCAACAAGATGTCTCAGTGTCTCAAGGCCACCGTGCCAGATAAAAGTTATATGAATATTGCACTTGAAGGAACATTTGCTTCTCATACGGTGCGGTATTACCAAAGTTTTAAATCAATAGGTTGCACATCGGGGTTAATAAAGAAGTTCAATGATCCCCAGTTTAAGGTGTTCTAGAACAGAAGATTAATCATTACTAAAATTTGTGACATCTCCATGGGAAATTGCAGAAACAGAACAATTACCGGTACAAGATGCTTCATTTGCGGGTTTGTTGTTTGATGCTTCCAACCATTGACACGTCGAAGTGTTGTTACCAATTCTAGTAAGTTATGTTCATATCAGTGCAGAAAAGATTATTACCATGCAAAATAAGATAGATTTTGTTGAAATTTCTGGAGATACTTCAGATACTATCTGCGACCTCACTTCAGCCCATCAAAAATTCATGAATATAAGTTGTTGCAATTTCCGGAGGAAAAAATTGGAGGGCTAAAAAGGAGAGGAGCAAATGTTTTCTATAAAACTGAGGCAATTTTGAAAAGAAAATTTATTGGTCTGGGATGTGTGGCTCACATTATCAACGACTGTGCACATTCTACAATCAATTCCCCTCGATATTTAGGGACTTCTTGAAGATATTTGGTTTCTTTAAGTATTCACGGTCAGAGTGACAAGACTAAAGGAATTTTATGACTGTAGCAAGAATAAAAAGAAGTACTGGGCTACATATAATCTTATGTGGCTTTCTCTTCTACCAGACAAGAGAATAATATGTGAAATCTCGATCTCAAATCATTCTTACCGTCTGAAGATAAATGCCAGGGAATACTCGCGGTTTGATGATCTCTGCGCCTTCTTGTGGATGAATTCTGCATATTCAACAATGCCACTCTTTATTCGTGTATATACTCTTGTTCAGTTCGTATGAAAAAATGCAACAATGCACCCAGAAGGCAATAATGCCACAGCAATTGAATGTGCCATGACATTGAGAAATTTAGTGGACAAGTTTACTTCAAGGAATGAAGAAAAGTTTTTTCCTTCATCAGTGAAGCTCTTGCTATCTTTGAAGATGGGTCATTTCCCCGTATAGAATTCCTGAATACGTCATATTACTTTTATGACAATGCCATACAATATCCGCACGGTTGGTGTGTTCCTTGTCAAGACTTTTGCAACTTGAAATCTATGTTGCTCAGATCTGTTGCTGAAAGTTTACCGTGAGAACACAATTATTGCTTGTCGAAAGTGGATGAAGTTGTTTCAGATGAGGACAGTCTTTTCGTTGAAAGGAATTCGTGTCAAAAGATAAAGTAGACAGATTAAATGAACCCACTTTTAATGCTCGCAAGACTGAGTGGAATTTTTTCACAATTTTCTGGCAAAATGGTACTTTATGTACAGCTGTGCAAGGTAGTACAGGGCGTTCGCCGGGAAACGCAACCCACTGTTAGCGCTACAAGGAAGAAACTGCTCCCGGCGAGCGAGCGCTCAGTTTCCGGCATTGTTCGACCGTCGGCCGCGGACTATTTCATAATAATTACGCTTCATAAACTTCATAAACTTGTGTGCTAAGCATTTAAATGTGACGTAATTCATTATCTTACCTTATAAAAGATGCTGGAAGTGTTGACCCTCTTGTGTAATGCACATTTCACATCTTCTGAACATATTTCGAGACACACGCTGCCCTAACTGACTTAATGATTTTTTGGGTGACTGTTCTAGTCGAAAAGCGATATCGTCAATTTTCTCCTCTGTGAGAATACGGTTGACCGACAGTCTCTTTTTGTTAAAAAATGAACCCGTTTCTCTTACTTTTTTAACCAGACGCAGAATTGTTGATTTAGCTGGCAGTAAAGCGCCAGGAAATCCGCGACGAAATTTACTGCGACACTTTTTAAACGACTTCTTCTTCACATATGTATCGTAGAGAAATATTCTTTGTTGCAAACTGTAACGTACCATAATTTTACTCACACTCAAACACGGTACAGATTAATAAGAGTATGAAGCCCCAAACCAGCCAAACCGCAAAGAAACGTTTATTCACAACACTGGTTAATAAGAGACTGAAGTCACAAACTATCTACAATGCAAAGAAACCGTTCTTAACAATGTAAGGGTCACTGCTCTGCACTGTTGGGGCAGCGGAGGTGTTAAACAGTGCGGTGATTCACGGTGGCGCGTGGCGGAAACTGCTGCCTTGACTGACCGAGCAAGTTGCCGACGGCAACAGACTGGGAGGGTAGCGTTTTCCGGCGAGCGCCCTGTATAAATATCTATCCTCAAATACAAAATATATAACAATGTTAATATGTTTAGAGTTAATCTTACGTTCAATCATATAATTTACATCAGTGCAACGCAGCATTAGGACAATTTCGAAACAGTCCTCGGATTCGGTAAAAAAAATCTCTGGTAACCTTAGTTTAGAAAGCAAACTTATTAAGCAATATGGCCAGAGGCACAGAAAATGGAGAATTAAATTAACGTGTCTTCTATTAGCGCTCCACCTTGCATTTGAATAAAGCGGTAGTTCATTAATAGTAATTGGCGATTACGCAGAACTCACTGTGCAACAATGCAAAGCGAGGCCTTATCAAATAAGGTGCTCAGTACTAAATCTTAATTTCAGTTTAAATAGACGTTAAAGACCTTCAGAAATTGTTGGAAAAATGGGTTTGACCCTTTACCAGAGTCAGGAGGGGAGCAACCTCATTTATATGGAGTAGGTAAGGTGCAGCAGGCCTTTAAGGTAGCCATATACGTGGAGGCCGGGCCTCAAGGAAAAAGCCTGCGGGCCAGACCTCAGATATTTCATCGAAGTCTCTCTCACACACACACACACACACACACACACACACACGGGGGCGTTAAAATCTTCAAGGGTTTCGGTCTCGGAGTTGGCTTCACGATGGTAGCATCCGATGATGTTCACGCATTGGCTGCTGTTAGTTTGTTAATCGCGGCAAATAGCGCTAAAACTCGCGCAAAACAGCGCATCAGAAGTGTATGGTGCAAAGAGTGGCTACTCAAAAGAGGAAAATATTCTCACACAAATCATCTTTCGGAATCCTTTTTTTGCATTTGGCTCATTCTCCTTCAATATTTCTGCCAGCTTGGTGTAGGCAGCATCTCGTTTGTTTCTGTCGTGGTATTCCTGGTACTTCAGTTCCCATCGACAGGGCTCTTTCATACATTTTTATAAACACGGAACATCACGAAACGAAACAGTACAAACAAAACAGAAATAAAATCGCAACACACGCAGGCACTCTCAAGAAATCCTTCGAGGTCAACTGACCGCAGGACACACACGCTGAGGTTTTCACCCACCATCCCATTCTTCGAGGAAATAATTGTTTTTTGGTGAGGATCTGGTCGCACGAGCGGGCCACTGGAGTGCGGCCACGGCCTCAAGGAAATGCCCACAGACGTAGCGCAGGGCCGGGACAATTCCATCCAAATCCCACGGGTTTCCCTTACGTGTGTGGCGGCATTTAGCAATAGGGGCGTGCATGGAAAATAGGAAGAAAAGGGTTCTACTGCTAGGTAGGATCCACGGGAGAGGTTTAAGCTCTCTTTTGCAGGATCAGCTGGCACAGGTTACCAGGTCACAAGTTTTTTCAAATCTAGTGCAACTTTAGGTAAGGTAATAGAGGATATATGTTCCCTTTGTAGGGGTTTCACCGAGGAGGATAGGGTAGTGCAAGCGGGAGGTGCGGTGAACAGTATCGTTAGAAATGTTAAATTACTATAGAGAGTGACCTGAAGTGTTGAAGGCACAGCACACTAGGGTGGAGCTAATGCAAGTCCTACGTCGCCATGACCAGCCGCAATTGACCAAGCTTTGAGGCGGGTAAATGTGGAAACGCAGGTATTGCATGGGAACAGCATGATTTCTGTAGTAGGGTTTGTGCCTGTGAACTCCATTGGGATTACACTAGGCATGGCCTACACCTAAATAGGAGGGACAACTGATACTTTTGAGTTGTTGGCTAGGGCTGTGATGGAACCCACTTCCAGTGGTGACGGGGTTGGGATTGTGCCTTTTTTAGATTAAGGGCTACTCGTGAGGGGGTAAAAATAGGTAATCATAGGGATACTGAGTGTAGGAGTATAAAGAACAAAGCAATGGAGTTTGCAAATCTAATAGAGATACATGAACCTCAAGTATTCGTAGGGGTAGAATCCTGGTTAAGAGAAGGAGTACTAGACAATGAGGTTTTTCCCATGTCACAGAATGTACCACAGAAATAGGGGAGCAACTGGGGGAGGGGTTTTCATACTGGTTAGCAAAGACTGCTACAGTTAACTGGTGTTCAGAGATCATGAACATGAGTTACTTGGGATAGACTTGTGGGGAAATAAAAAAAGTCAGGGTGTTGGCTACTTACCGCAGTGAAAAAAATGAATGAAAAAGATTAGGCTCTTTGGGAGAGACTAAATTCATATTCAGAGTTCTGAAGTGACCATAGAATAATCATTATTGGTGGGGATTTGAACTTACCAGGTGTCAAGTGGGTAGGAAATAAGATTAATAACACAAAGGAAAAGAGATTTGCAAATACCTTAGTAAGGGAAGGAGGCTTTACGCAGGCGGTTGAGCAAAAAACAAGGGGACCAAACATTTGCCTAATAAAGCCTGATAACCTAATCACGTGTCAAGTAACTGTAGGAATTTGTGATCATAATGCAGTTCTGATGGATATAAGGGGATTCAGTAAACCAGTGGCCAGAATTGAAGGGGTAAATAGATACAATTATAAAAAGGCACAAATCTTGGAACTGAAAAGATATTTCAGGGTTAATTTTACTAAATGGAGGAATGGCACACGTTCAGTGGAGACAAAGTGGGAAGATTTCAAGGATATAATATAAAAGGGCGAAGAAATTTTTATTCCAAAACAGAATAAAGAAGTACAGAACCTTCATACTATAACAGGGAAGTGAGGGGGTTAAAGAGATTGGTGAGACGAGAACGTAACAAAGAAACAAGGCAGTAGGGAATTCTTGAAACAACTCACCAAGGAATTAATATTGTCAAAGAAGCTGTCTACAGAAGAGTTTATGAAGAATATTGGGGCAGAGGAACCACTGACTGATGCATCTAGAAATTTCGGTAGTCATATCAGGAAACTGAGGGCAAGAGAGGATGTTGAGACAATTATAGATAAGGATCGATTTTTTTTTTTTTTTTTTTTTTTTTTGTAACTGCTTTACGTCTCTTTTTAACATCGAGGTCTTTTAGAGACGGGAAAGGATGGGGGGCAAGGATGGGGGCAAGGAATGGGAAGGAATTCGGCCATGGCCTTTTGAAGGAAGCATCCCGGCATTTGCCTGGAGTGATTTGGGGAAACCATGGAAAACCCAAATCTGGATGCCCGGACGGGGATTCGAACCGCCGTCCTCCCGAATGCGAGGCGACAACGCTAACCGTTACACCGCCCCGCTCGGTGATAAGGATGGAGAAGCGTAAAGGGTCCTGTGTTACAATTACTACAGATGTCTTAAACATAGGATGGGACATGGTACCTTACCGTGAAACATCATTTAAATTGAATCTTGATACTTGTTTACCGAATGACTGGAGAAGTGCGATAGTAGTACCGGTCCATAAAGGAGGGGTGACAAACTGGTTCGAAAACTATAGACCACTCAGCTTAACATCAGTGGTAGATAAATTAATGGCGAGATTAATATGCAAACATATTAGGAGTGTGTGAGGAACGTAAGTGGTTTTCAAGTTGGCAACATGGCTTTAGACAAAGATCTTCGTGCGAATCTCAGTAGGCTATATGCAAGAAATTTCTCATGAAATGGACAGGGGATAGTGTAGCTCTAGAGCTTTCAAAGGCCTTTGGCAGAGTGAGCCATAAAGTGGCACTAAATAAGATAAAAACCATTTAAGTTAATAAAAAGGTGATTTGCTGGATAGAAGAATCTCTGAAAGGTAGATAGCAAAAAAGTTAGGGTAGGAAATGCGGTATTAAAAGAAGTAGGAGTGAATATGGGAGTCCCAAAGGTTAGTGTATTGGGACCATTGTTATCCGTTATTCTAATTAATAGTTTAGTGTCAAAAGTTAGATTGATTATATAAAAGGATCAAACCAATAGAAGAATAAACAGTTGCAGGGTGATCTAGATAGAATAAATAGATGGATAAGTCAACATGGGACGAAGATAAATGCAACGAATAGCCAGCTCGTTAGGTACAAAGATAAAAAGCTAAAGATTGAAGATTATAAAGTGGGGAAGGAGCTACTTATTGAAGACTCGAAATGTAAATACCTTGGCATAACATTTGATAGCAGACTTAAATGGACAGGACACATTGGATAGGTAATAGGGAAAGGGTTGAAAATCTTACACCTATTGAAAAGAGTGATGAGGTGATGCACTGGAGAAGTAAGGGAACTGGGGTACAAAAATTTGGTCAGACCACTGCTGGAATATGGTGTCGTTTGGGACCCACATTTTGGGTATCAAATACAGGAGTTGCAGGGGGTACAGAGGAGGGCTGCCAGATTTGTCTTTGGAAACTACCGCAAAACACAATCGGTAACTAATATGATAAAGGAGCTGGAGTGGGATTCATTGGAGGATAGAAAGAGGTTGAAGAGAGTCATGGGAGTGTACAAGGTCTATACTGGTGATGAAGCATGCAAAGATATTGGTTGGAAAATTAAGAGAGGTGATTGGAAGGGTAAGGTTGACCATGGCCACAAGCTGGCACTTGATTTCAGGCAGAAGGGTTTCAGAAAATTTTCTTTCGTAGGAAAGGGTGTAAGAGACTGGAATAAATTGCCAATAGAAGTGATGAATAATTTACCGGAAACAGTGAAGGAATTTAAAGTAAAAATTAATAGAGGGCAAAAGTAGGTTGGATGAGGAAAGGAGAATGAGGGCTGTGTAGGGAGATTGCCACCGGAGCGGGCGCTCCATCGCAATTTTGTCAACTATTATAACCAAACTCAAGATCACCATACAACAGTTTTGTTTCGATGCCTTATTCTGTTTGTGAAACTCCCAGGTTTCACATAAATGAGGAAAAACGTCCAGAGATCAGAAAGGATTGTTCGTACGCCGGCCATAGTGTGTACTTTTTGTATGCACTATGGCGGCGCTTTTATGATTTTCTGCGAGAATTTTAAAAAAAGTGATTCCTCACAAAACAATATAATCAAACAGCTCAAGTTAATGTCGAAAGTAGTTTCACATGCCTAGAGAAGTGTCTGCGGGGAAACTAAAATGTCTGGAACATTGACGTTATGAGGTAGAGCATCGTAGAAACAAGGGAAAAACGTAACGCCAACATTTGCGGACTTAGCGAATGGCCGCTAGGTCATACGAGTAAAATAGCTAACTTTTAAACAGTTTGGCAATCACGTGGAGCGGGTTCTACTAACATTCTAATTGCGGAGCAGGATCATTATATGCATAAACTAACTTTCAACGGTGATATCAGACATTACAATACTCAGCACCACTCCTTTCAACTTATACAAATTAAAGCATCTATATTTTTAAAGCTTCATTAAATATACATGTTTCATTTTGAATGATTTCCTTCCTCCATAAAAGTATTCAAGTGTTTTTCCCAAGAAAGTAGTACGTGCGGCCCAATTGAAAATTGTCTATTTCTGACATTTGGTCCGGCTGCTGAAAAGGTTGGCCACAACTGCTTTAAACAATATATATCTGATCAGCCGAACATATTGGACTTTCATTTCTCCAGTACCAGAATTGGTTCCATAACTAAGTTCTCAATAGTGTAATTTTGCACGTTTAAATGGAACAAGGCGAGTGTCACGATGGAGGTGTTAATATTAATACCATATTCACCTAGAATTCAGACAATCTGAAAGCAAATGGATAATTTGACTAAAGCGCAATATCAAGTCTTAATGGGATGAGCAGAGGTCAGCAAATATTGGTCTCATGTTCACCAGTGTGTCAAAACCGCGAAATAGGTATAAAACAAGTAACGTAATGTGAAAGTTATTAGATTTTAAAAGAATCCGCTGATTGAAACTGGTGCAGTCAAAAATCTGTTTCTAAAGAAGATTTCAGCCATTAAAATACACATTCTTCCAAACTCAATCGTTGAATTATTGCAGCTTTCTCAAATAACTATCTTCGATTTTAATAAGACTTTCAGTTCGTTTGTCAGCGTCAGCCAACACAACCCACTAAACTCTATCCTAACACGGCGTACGCTATTTGCGTATGTCGTTAAATCAATAGCATAAACTTAGAAAATAAATTAATAGGGGCTGTAACGCCACGACAAGCTTACTGTAAAATTATTAGCAACTGATAGAACACGTAAAGAATACATACTGATCAGAGCATTGAACAAATAGTCCCAACATGTTAAAAAAATTCCGATGGTACATGAAGTATATAGATGAAAACAGCATAACTTATCTACAAACGTGGTTTAAAAAAAAATTGGACAAATTTGTGCAGTTTCTATATATCATGGGTAAACTAGTCTAGACCGTACAACAGAACTTGGGGATGCAAATATAACTGGTGCGAAAGAAAATCTGGTGGTCCTAATAAACTAATGCCACATGACCTTGCAGAACAAGATAACAGTATCAAGTAATACGGAGAAGTGAGAATCGGCCTCCACATCGGAAACATAGGGACTATTCGCAGACTTAGAAATATGCTCATCCGTTCATACAGCAAAAAACAAACTTCAGGACAAAACAATCACGGCTAAAATACTAAAGTCAAGCTAAAGCAGCATTAGAAATCCAACGAAAGTATTAGTGAATAAAATTCTCAGTATAGTTTCCCACATAGCTAGAAGGTGGAAGAACAAATGATAGTAAAAGGTGCTGATAAGGATTTACGGTAAGCAACAGCAGAAAACTAAGCCAACCAACGATAACGGGGAAGATGGCGGAAAGATTAAACACAGTTTGGCTAACTGGGAACTCTCTAGCAGACAATTCGGATTCTTTGTATATTCTAGCCAAATACCTGGGCATATCCGGCGCTTTGGACTATACCTGGTAGTCTGGCGTCGTATAGGGGCTAAGTAGACTAAAATGTCCAAAAATCTTATATCTTCACATTCAAAATTAACACAATGTACGAAACCATTTAAACGGGTGTTCACAGGGCTCAGTCCTGTGAAAAACACTGTGATACATCCTGTTTAATGATTTCTTTGAACCTTATCAAAGAGAAGGCTTGAAAAACTTCGCCGGCGTGGATGATTGGCTGTTTCTCGTCAACAGAAGCAGCAGACACAACGTGGGGGGGGGGGGGAACCACTGTAGCGCTAGAAATGGAGATAAAGACAGGCTGAAATTCGACCCTCTTAGATGTAGCAGTATTTGAATGATTCACAGTTTAAGTCCGAAGAAGTTGATCAAGAGAGAACGAGAAGAACCGCTTGATAAGTGAAAAATAATGGGAACGAATCTTTTTTTTTTTTTTGTTACTTATGGCTTTACGTCTCGTCGATTTCGAGATTATTAGAGGCGGGATAGGACTGGGGACAAGGAACGGGAAGGAATACGGCCATGGCATTTATGAAGGAAGCATCCCGGCATTCGCCTGGAGTGATTTAGATAAACCATGGAAAACCCAAATCTAGATGCTCGGACGGGGATTCGAACCGGCGTCCTCCCGAATAACGAATCAAAATATTTACCAGATGTAAGAGAACGAATGCATCTGAAATGAATCTAACTAAACCACTCTAGCACGTAGTTCCTAGCAGGACATTAAATCTTTCAAAACAAAAAGTGCAAAGTTCAAACATTTGAACAGTGAAAGCTGATGTGATGTTTAGGATACTCCGGGATATTCTATTCCAATTACCTTCTCTATATGAAGCAATGTTTTACAACGACGATGGCCAGAAGAATAGCTTGATTCGTTGAGCGATCGGAGGAAGCAGTGAGGAGATATTTGGCTATTTGCGCGAATTTGCGCAAAAAAAAATTGTCAAGAGGTGATCGGCGTTTGGAATACAAACTAAACAGAGAAGAAATACCGAAAATATTAAGAAAACGAGTCGATGAGCAAGAAAGATGAACCAATATGAAAGTGCATCTGAACTAATTAAAGACGACAGAAGAGCCGATATACGATAAAGACTATGTATATTCAGAGGGTAAAATTTGCGCTATATGCATTATTGCCCAGGAGAATAATACTGAAGATTATAGCAAGAGGATACAGAAGTATACTACTCTAATGACTGGTCTGTAGCAGGGTCTGCACGGACTAAATAGGCGGTATAATGGTATAAGAAAATAAGAATTTAAAGGTTACAAAAATAAGGTAAAATGCATTTAATCATCTAATTGTGAAGCCAGTCATCAAACTTCCATTTACGACACCTATCCGTACGAACTTCAAAAATGGAATTTATGCGCCTATTTTTTTCTGGTCGACGGTGACTGATTTCTGTAAATAATTTGAGACATTTACGGTCTACGTGTATGAAACACAATTTTACGTACACTTTAGACAGGCTGCTAATATCTAAATTAGAATAGTTTCACCGAAAAACCTGAAGCAAACAAGTACCAACTAAATATAAGTTAATACGGCATCACACGGAACACGGGCAATATCAAACTTCTCATCCACTAAGCACTTGTACTTACTACGCCGATAGCTCCAAAGCCCATAATTACAATACCACTGTAACGCTTAAAGCGAGCCGAAACCTCCCTCCACAGTTCGGAAGACATCGTCACTGACAACTGAGCCTGTTAGCCACAGGTGTCACGTGCTCCTAACCTAGAGTCGATACTACTCGTTATTTTAACGAATGTTCCTTTGGCGAGGTTAAAACCAGAGAAATGGGGGAGATGTTGATTACGGATGATGAAATACTCTGTATTGATATGACTTGTATTGAATTCGACAGAAGATTGTGAATAACACAGAATTATTTAGGAGGTGTTATTATTATTAACTGCGATGGAGGTTATTTTCGAATGTCAATTTCTCTACAGATTCAAAAAGAATTAATATTTTCACATTTAAATAATTTATAAATAGTTCATTGTCTTTGCTAACACATACAGGTAGGTCCTTGACTCACCTACATACGAAAGAAAAGTTTTCTAATCCTTGTTACTGAAATCGAATGTTAATTTTTGGTCGAAGTTTTCTCTTTCTTCCAACAAATCTCCCTCGAATATTTATGAAGACATTAGCGTCAGCACACGGGTTGTAAGTGAGCACAATTTTCTTCACCCGCCTTCTAACTTCCAAATATTTCCAGCCCACTTCCTACATCAGTTATAAAGCACTTCCAACGGTAATTTCTGCAGACAAATATAGCAGCTCTCATTTTAATCCTCTTCAACTCCAATAATTAAAACCCCTAATGTATGTCCCATATCATCCCACAATACACCCACAAGGCCCTCAGGAATATTATGTAACCCTACTCCCTTCATTCCTTATACACCCATTCTCTATTACCTCCAATTAATTAAACCTTTCGAAACCTCCCTTAGAACCTTTAAGCCAAAGTTGCCTTACTGTCAACTGTTATTACCATATTTACAGTGGTGGGGGAAGGAGAGAACTGGCGGGTTCCCAATTCCGTCAAGTGACACAAAATGGCGGCCACCCTTCCCTTTATTCCTCTTCCTCGATGACGTCCCATCGGCTGGCGGGCTAGTTAAAATGGACCAATGATAGCCGAGGTCGTATGATGTCACTGTCGTGGGCGATTCGAGTGGGCCAATTAGGGAATGGACGGGCACGGCCATTGGCGTCACAGTTGCTGCTAGTTTGCACCACCGTCCGGTGCATGTCACGAGAAACTTCATCTGCACATGCGTGGTCAAAGATACACCACTACGCTACGCGATTCCCTAGCTCTCTAAACTTAGCCCGAGGCATCTGGGAATTCCAGTGACGTCTGGTTCAAACTTGTTTCGGCATGTTTACTCTGAATTCAGCACTCTGCGAGCTTGGTGAGAGGTATTCGGAATTTCGTGTTGCGAAATGAATCCATTAAGAGCTCGCATGGTGTAAATGCATTAGCGATCTACAAATACTTTCCGGTGTCCCAACACGTGCGTGACGTCTGAACTCTGGAATGCTTCCACTAGGTCAGCGACTAGGAAACATCATTGTGAAAGCAAGCGAAGCATTTCCGTCTGTGTTTGCCCAGCCATTTAGTATTGCGAAAGCGTGGAGTTATTTGGAGCCGAGGTATAGAATGCGGAGCTATCCATGTTGTCAGCTGACGTCACAGCACTGCTCTGGTTATAAAAGGGTCGAGCGAGTCCGCATCGGTCTCTCTGTCAGTCTGTCCCTCGAAGTGTGCGTTTCTCGCAGTGTACGACTGTCACAGTATGCGTCTTGTTGCTCCCTTACTACAATGTCTCAGTCACACTCTGATGCAGGTTATGTTAAATAACTTTGAATAATATTAATAGTGTGTGTATATTATTGTTACTAGTGGTTTATTTTTTTATTTTTATTTTTGTTTTTGGATCTTCCTCTGCTCTTCATGTCCGAGATTGAACAGTTCTTTAATAAACAAACGTAAATTTTTTCTTTTCTTAACTGTGCTAGTTTAAATTTTATCTATATATATTTACACTGATTTTTTTTCTTTTCCACAGATTATCCTCAGGAGCAGCATAGCGAGAATCTATGGTTGCCTTGGCTGGGAAGTGTTTTTTTTATAATTTCGTTTTGTTGTAGATTCTTTTTATGTGTGTGCTTGAAACTACTGATTTAATTTTTTTCGTAAGTGTATGACTCTGTACATTTGTTATAGGTCTTCTTGTATCTTCTGAGCTAGTGCATTATTTTGCGAATCGTAAGTTAAATTTATTTTCTTCACTGCAATTGTTTAAGCTTATACATGTATCAAGACGGATTTTTTTTCTTTGCCACAGTTTGTCGTCAGGAGCAGCGTGGCGAGGAAACTGTGGCTGCCTTAGCTGGTAAGTGTTTTTATAATTTTCTCTTTGCTGTAGATTTTTTCATGTGTATGTTTGAAACCTCTAATTTAATTTTTTTCTTTTAGATTTTCTGTGCTTTTCAATAACTACAATGAGGGGCCAGTCGATACTACTAGTGGTAAGTGTTTTTCTGTATAAGACTTCATATTTTTTCGCGTGTGTGTATGTGTGTGTGTTTGAAACTACAGATTAATTTTTTTTGTTTTGTTTTAGATCTTCCTATGCTTTTCAATAATCGCAGTGAGGGGCCAGTCGATACTACTAGTGGTAACTGTTTTTATTTGTCAGT
>CM061921.1:201932989-201959654 GCA_031002005.1 Vandiemenella viatica | reverse complement strand
AGATGAACCAATATGAAAGTGCATCTGAACTAATTAAAGACGACAGAAGAGCCGATATACGATAAAGACTATGTATATTCAGAGGGTAAAATTTGCGCTATATGCATTATTGCCCAGGAGAATAATACTGAAGATTATAGCAAGAGGATACAGAAGTATACTACTCTAATGACTGGTCTGTAGCAGGGTCTGCACGGACTAAATAGGCGGTATAATGGTATAAGAAAATAAGAATTTAAAGGTTACAAAAATAAGGTAAAATGCATTTAATCATCTAATTGTGAAGCCAGTCATCAAACTTCCATTACGACACCTATCCGTACGAACTTCAAAAATGGAATTTATGCGCCTATTTTTTTCTGGTCGACGGTGACTGATTTCTGTAAATAATTTGAGACATTTACGGTCTACGTGTATGAAATACAATTTTACGTACACTTTAGACAGGCTGCTAATATCTAAATTAGAATAGTTTCACCGAAAAACCTGAAGCAGTCAAAAAGTACCAACTAAATATAGTTAATACGGCATCACACGGAACACGGGCATATCAAACTTCTCATCCACTAAGCACTTGTACTTACTACGCCGATAGCTCCAAAGCCATAATTACAATACCACTGTAACGCTTAAAGCGAGCCGAAACCTCCTCCACAGTTCGGAAGACATCGTCACTGACAACTGAGCCTGTTAGCCAGCAGCTGTCACGTGCTCCTAACCTAGAGTCGATACTACTCGTTATTTTAACGAATTGTTACTTTGGCGAGGTTAAAACCAGAGAAATGGGGGAGATGTTGATTACGGATGATGAAATACTCTGTAGTGGTATGACTTGTATTGAATTCGACAGAAGATTGTGAATAACACAGAACTATTTAGGAGGTGTTATTATTATTAACTGCGATGGAGGTTATTTTCGAATGTCAATTTCTCTACAGATTCAAAAAGAATTAATATTTTCACATTAAATAATTTATAAATAGTCATTGTCTTTGCTAACACATACAGGTAGGTCCTTGACTCACCTACATACGAAAGAAAAGTTTTCTAATCCTTGTTACTGAAATCGAATGTTAATTTTTGGTCGAAGTTTTCTCTTTCTTCCAACAAATCTCCCTCGAATATTTATGAAGACATTAGCGTCAGCACACGGGTTGTAAGTGAGCACAATTTTCTTCACCCGCCGTCTAACTTCCAAATATTTCCAGCCCACTTCCTACATCAGTTATAAAGCACTTCCAACGGTAATTTCTGCAGACAAATATAGCAGCTCTCATTTTAATCCTCTTCAACTCCAATAATTAAACCCCTAATGTATGTCCCATATCATCCCACAATACACCCACAAGGCCCTCAGGAATATTATGTAACCCTACTCCCTTCATTCCTTATACACCCATTCTCTATTACCTCCAATTAATTAAACCTTTCGAAACCTCCCTTAGAACCTTTAAGCCAAACTTGCCTTACTGTCAACTGTTATTACCATATTACAGTGGTGGGGGAAGGAGAGAACTGGCGGGTTCCCAATTCCGTCAAGTGACACAAAATGGCGGCCACCCTTCCCTTTATTCCTCTTCCTCGATGACGTCCCATCGGCTGGCGGGCTAGTTAAAATGGACCAATGATAGCCGAGGTCGTATGATGTCACTGTCGTGGGCGATTCGAGTGGGCCAATTAGGGAAGGACGGGCACGGCCATTGGCGTCACAGTTGCTGCTAGTTTGCACCACCGTCCGGTGCATGTCACGAGAAACTTCATCTGCACATGCGTGGTCAAAGATACACCACTACGCTACGCGATTCCCTAGCTCTCTAACACTTAGCCCGAGGCATCTGGGAATTCCAGTGACGTCTGGTTCAACTTGTTTCGGCATGTTTACTCTGAATTCAGCACTCTGCGCGCTTGGTGAAGGTATCGGAATTTCGTAGAGCTCGCATGGTGTAAATGCATTAGCGATCTACAAATACTTTCCGGTGTCCCAACACGTGCGTGACGTCTGAACTCTGGAATGCTTCCACTAGGTCAGCGACTAGGAAACATCATTGTGAAGCAAGCGAAGCATTTCCGTCTGTTTGCCCAGCCATTTAGTATTGCGAAAGCGTGGAGTTATTTGGAGCCGAGGTATAGAATGCGGAGCTATCCATGTTGTCAGCTGATGTCACAGCACTGCTCTGGTTATAAAAGGGTCGAGCGAGTCCGCATCGGTCTCTCTGTCAGTCTGTCCCTCGAAGTGTGCGTTCCTCGCAGTGTACGACTGTCACAGTATGCGTTTTGTTGCTCCCTTACTACAATGTCTCAGTCACACTCTGATGCAGGTTATGTTAAATAACTTTGAATAATATTTATAGTGTGTGTATATTATTGTTACTAGTGGTTTATTTTATTTTTGTTTTTGGATCTTCCTCTGCTCTTCATCTCCGAGATTGAACAGTTCTTTAATAAACAAACGTAAATTTTTCTTTTCTTAACTGTGCTAGTTTAAATTTTATCTATATATATTTACACTATTTTTTTTCTTTTCCACAGATTATCCTCAGGAGCAGCATAGCGAGAATCTATGGTTGCCTTGGCTGGGAAGTGTTTTTTTTATAATTTCGTTTTGTTGTAGATTCTTTTTATGTGTGTGCTTGAAACTACTGATTTAATTTTTTTCGTAAGTGTATGACTCTGTACATTTGTTATAGGTCTTCTTGTATCTTCTGAGCTAGTGCATTATTTTGCGAATCGTAAGTTAAATTTATTTTCTTCACTGCAATTGTTTAAGCTTATACATGTATCAAGACTGATTTTTTTTCTTTGCCACAGTTTGTTGTCAGGAGCAGCGTGGCGAGGAAACTGTGGCTGCCTTAGCTGGTAAGTGTTTTTATAATTTTCTCTTTGCTGTAGATTTTTTCATGTGTATGTTTGAAACCTCTAATTTAATTTTTTTCTTTTAGATTTTCTGTGCTTTTCAATAACTGCAATGAGGGGCCAGTCGATACTACTAGTGGTAAGTGTTTTTCTGTATAAGACTTCATATTTTTTCGCGTGTGTGTATGTGTGTGTGTTTGAAACTACAGATTAATTTTTTTTTGTTTTAGATCTTCCTATGCTTTTCAATAATCGCAGTGAGGGGCCAGTCGATACTACTAGTGATAACTGTTTATTTGTCAGTGTATGTGTTTGAAGCAACAGATTCAATTTTTTAGACTTTTCTGTGCTTTTCAAAACCTGTAAAGTGGAGCCAGCCTATACTAATAGCGGTAAGTGTTGAAAATATTATATATATTGTTTTTAATAAATGTATATGTATCTTTAATTGAAAATGTATTTAATTGTTACAGATCTGCTTGAAAATGGCAACAAAAGGAGTATACATTCTGATGATGTTCCATACAAAAGTAGGAAGATTACAGGTAATGGATTTTGATGACTATCTTGCTATTGTAACCATTTTGTTTTTGTATGTTTCAAGATGACTATAAACCTTTCTCTCCACCGGACCTGGAAGCTTTGCGGGGGAATGACCACATTTAAAGCAAGCACGAGAGCGGGGGCAGGCCCAGTGGACATGGCTCAAGCAAGCACAACATTGTGGGTAGACCCACTGGACAATGATCTGTTGGTGACGCTGTCACCCATTGTGGTTCTCTGGGCCACTGATCAGCCCTCCTCTCAGTGGCTGCCCAACACACCAGCGACTGGGTCAGGCGTTAATGCTAATGCGGGACAAATAAGTGAGCCGAATGCTGAGCGTCTAAAGCCAAGTGTCAGGGCGAGTGCTTATGGGAATAGATTACTTCATATTACAGTTCGAAATTCTGAAAATTTTAAAAATCCATTCAGTTTTACCAGGGCATGTTTTAACATTTTCGAAGAGCAGATTCCGCGGTTATTTTCAAACCTTCAACAACGGCTGTAAATAGCGAAGTGAGGCTGGATTGTCTTTTCAAAATTCAGAAGGAGGATGACGTTAAATTCACCGGTATATGTTTTATGACGAAAATGCGCGTAATCACACTTAGCATGGTATGAAGTCTATGTGTTTCAAGATATCAAGAAAAGATTTAGTGAAATCCAGGATCGGGATACATCTACATCTACATATATACTCTGCAAATCACAAAATTGTGGGTGGCAGAGGGTGCTCAGCACCAAAGCTAATCTCTTTGCTGTGCATTCCAATCCCTAATGGTACGAGGGAAAAAAGAATTCATATAAGAATCAGTCCGGCACCTTATTTCTCTAATTTTATCTTTCCTGTCCTTCCGACTCAAATAGGTTGGTGGAAGAAGTATTTCACTACACTCAAAAGTGAAAGTACGCATGTTTACTAATAAGTTTAAACGAAACGTGTGTCGTCTATCTACCAGATACTCCCAACCTAGTCTACTAATCAGTACTGTGGCGCTTTCATAACGACTGTAGCAAGCGGTCACGAATCGAGTGGCTCTTCTCTATACTTTCTCTATATTTTCGATCAACCCCTTACGAAACGGATCCCAAATGGCACAACAGTAGTCCAAATGTGGATGCACAAGAGATTTGTACGCTATCTCCTTTGTTTGTTCATTACAATTTTTCAAGATTCGACCTATGAATCGCAGCCTAGAATTTGCTCTACCTAATAACGAATTAATGTGTATGTCCCATTTCATGTTCCTTTGTACTGTTACTCCTAAATATTTCATAGAATCGACCATATCAATAACTGTATTGTTTAACTCGTATTTCTGAACAATTGGATTCTTTTTGTTAGTTATGCTCATTGTCTTGCACTTTTTACAATTTAGAGTAAGTTGCCACTCAGCGCACCAAGCCAAAATAACATCCAGATCGCGCTGAATTTCTAAGCAATCGGCCAAATTTCTTACTTCCCTATAAATAACCGCATCATCAGCAAACAATCTAAAAAGGCTTTTCACTTTGTCTGCGAGATCGTTTATAAAAAATGAAAAGAAGTGGTCCAATCACACTTCCTTGAGGTACACCCGATGTAACATCTAGATTAGAAGAACTTTCTCCTTCAACGACAACATACTGCGACCGACCAGTTAGAAAATCCTTTATCCATTCACAAAGTTGATCCGATATACCGTACGCTCGAAGCTTCGCTAAAAGGCGGTTGTGTAGAACAGAGTCAAAGGGTTTCTGGAAATCTAAAAAATTGCATCTACTTGTGAACCTGCATCGATAACTTTCATTACGTCGTGTGTAAATAGGGCCAGCTGTGTTTCACATGATCTTTTCTTCCGAAATCCGTTTTGATTTGTTGTAAGCAAATTATTATCATCTAGAAAATTCATAATGTTTGAACATATAATATGCTCCATAACTCTACTACAAACAGATGTTATAGATATGAGACGATAGTTCCCAGGATCACTTAGATCACCTTTTTTGAAAATCGGAGTTACTTGCGCGATTTTCCAGTAGTGGTTAATACCTCGATCATATCAACTCCCTAGACATCCATGTAGCTAAATTCAAACCGCTGTATCGGGGCTCTTCATTTATAGCACTGTCCTCCGGTATCCAAGCAAAGACAGCAATCACCAATGTTAAAAACAGTGATGTTCGTTGTTTATTTTTATTTTTTTGACGATTTTGTCATTTCACGAAAAGGTGCACCAAGAGGCGCAAGATGTTAACAAGTACATGAAAATACGTTCCAAGTGCAACTTAGATTTTACACTCACAGACTTTCCTGTAAAATTGTCAGACATTCCTAAATTTGAGAGGCAAAATCATGAATAGTCGATCAATGTCTACAGCTTGGAACAAGATTGTAGAAAACCCAGAGTTGTAGGGCCCCTCCATCATGCTGCAGTCAAACGCGTTTTACATATTAACATGTTGTTGATCACAGAGGATGAAGATACTGCTGGATCGAGAACTTGTCATGGTTAGTTAGATCTTCAATTTCATTGTATAATAGCTGTGATTTCATATATGATAGTTGCCCGCTGCATTTTAAGCGTGATGATCTCTTGAGCCGTAATGAGATTGATTGAGTGAGGGTAGACGCTGTAAAAGTCGATCAACGAGGCGACGAAGAGAAAACATTAAAGTTTAAGGATTTTGTGCACCAACAGTGCGTACCATTCGTCATATACTCGGACTTTTAATGTTTGTTGAAACCTTTTGATAAGTACAGACCCACCCCCAACGCCTCTCACTCCACAGCAGTCCAGGAACACGCTCCTTTTGCCTCAGCATACCAGGTCATTTACGCATACGACCATCAGCTCAACCAATTCGACTAATTCTTAGGGGAAAATCCTGAGACGTGGATAGTGGAACAACTCGTTCAACTGGCCAATGACACTGATGAAATTTACAACGCGGTCAAAAATCTTGTAATGTCAGCAAACGATGTAACACAATTTACCCTTGCTACGGTATGCCATATCTGTGTTGAAGGTATTGCACCGGGGGCCGTTAAGGATCGCGATGATTGTCACATCATAGGTAAATTCAGAGGTGCTGCACACAATAACTATAATGTACAGTAAATACAGTATATACCCATTTTTTCCATAATTTGTATGGGTATGATGCGCACTTCATTGTTAGGGTCTTAGCACCTCTCGATAAAGATGGGATGGCTGTCCTGCCCATCAACAATAAAAGGTACATTTCGTTTTCTAAAAAGATTAATTGTACATTAATCACATTGCGCTTCCTGGACTCGTACCTTTTCATGCAATCATCATTAGATAAGCTGGTCGGAACCCTTGAGGAGCGTGACATGCGCATTATCCTTGCGGATTTCACGGACCCCGAGAAGTTCCAGCTAGTTAAGCGAAAAGGAGTCTTCACTTACCAATACATGCATTCGATGAGGAAGCTCAAACAGGCCACGCTTCCTCCAAAGTCAAAATTTTATAGTTTGTTGTCGGAGTCTGAAATTTCGGATGATGACTACGAAGACGCGACACAAATGTGGCTGGTTTCCAAGATCCAAAATTTGGGTGAATACGCAAGTCTTTCCATGGGTACAGATGAACGGCTACTTGCGGATATGTTTGAAAAATTTAGGGCTATATGTTTGGAGAAGTACACCCTGAACCCCGCCCACTATTTCACAGCTCCAGGCCTTTCATGGCAGGCCCTGAATAAGAGAACGCGTGTCGACAAGCGTCTCATTTTCGAACGTAGAATTCGTGGTGGTGTTTGCTAGTGCGTCCATAGGTACGCCAAGACAAATAACCACGACGCACCTGAAAATTTCATTATGTTTTTTGATGTAAACTATCTTTATGGTTGGTTCATGTCAGAGTATCTATCCTCTGGAGCGTTTCGATGGTTATGAGCCAAGCAGACTGCTAGCATAGACTTCATGAGCGTTTCAGCCGATTCACCTACGGGTTTCGTTTTAGAGGTAGACTTGACGATTCCCTAGGATAAACACGACCGTCTAGCGGACCTACCGCCACAAAGCCGCCCTTGGATCTACTTTCACCAAGCTGATGACTACGCTGGAGTATAAGGTTCGCTATGTTCTCCATTACCGAGTCCTCCAGCAGTGTGTAGGCTTGGGGATGAAATTGGGCACGGTACACCGGATAGTATATTTCAATCAGTCTCCGTGGTTGAATTAATCCGTATCTCTTAACACGTGTTCCCGCCAGTCGGCAAGTCCAAATTTAAGAAAGACATTTTCAAATTTATAAACAATTCAATTTTGGGAAAAACAATAGAGAAGTTTAGAAAACACCGCGATGTAAAATTGTGCACAGGTTGGGCGCGCCACCGCGGTGTTCGCAAATACGTAGCTTCACCACGCTTTAAATGTATGACTGATTTCGAGAAAGTGTTTGTGGCTCTGGAGATGGCGAAAGTGCAGTTCCTTTTCAGCAAGCCACTCTACGTCGGGATGACCATTCTCGACCAGTCTAATCTGCAGATATACCAATTTCACTATGAATTCGCTATTCCGCAATTTATACGCTGAAGTTACTTTATATGGACACAGACAGTTTCATCTATTTGGTAAACGGCTGTGATCCATAGGCAGTAATGAAACACAAAAGGGAGGAGGAATTCAACATATCTTGATGTAATGCCAACAATAGTTTCGATATAGAACCAGACAACGGGAGTGTTGTTGCGGTTATGAAGGATGAAGCAAACGGTTCCCTGATTGTGAAGTTTGCGGGTCTAATGTCGAAAATGTACGCATTCCGACAAGAATATAACCAGACTTCAAGCCAGGTCTGGGATGTACAGTAATCAAAAAGCTCTCACTATTGAAGATTATGTAAAATGTTTACAAGGACCTCCACCCTGTAATGAAAGGCTGAAGGAGGGGTGGGGGAGAATTTTATAAATTTATTTCATTTAAAGAATTGATTTGGGTTGGCAAGAATCTTAACACTGCCAGATCGCAAGGAAACTGACATTGATATTTATTTTTTTCATTTGGCTTTTACACCGCTGGGCAAATTTAAATTTACTATCACTGGAATATCAAACAAGCCTAGACGTTACAATTGGCCGATTTATCCAAGCAAACAATTGAATAAATTTACGTTAATCGGTAATTATCTAATGAAGTAAGATTATTAAAAGATGACAAATATGCACAATATAAAGCGATAGTAAATGTCAGCAATTAAGACATACTTAAAACTTAACTTAGTCCACAACCCGAAGGTTTGTTGGATCCTCCCGAAGGAGGCATACTAAGCCATTGTGTCAGAGGTAGGACGGCCAGTTCCTTTCCTCTGGGACCTACAGTTTAACGTGGAATCCGAACCACGGAGTGTCCTAGCATAGCTCATATGATTAAACACAACTCTCAAAATTCCTGCGCCCGGGGCAGGAGCAGCAAACGTTTTGAAAGCAAGCGCCTTAGTCACTGAGCTACCAGAACGCTCAATTAAGACATATGTACGTGTATATGAATATGAATCTCGGACGCCGTTAAATTAAAGAAAATATGGAACTTGTAATTTGCAAGGCCTCCACAACACATAATGCTCGACAAAAATGCCAGCTAGCTCAGAATTAGATCTGCTTGATGAGCATAAGTCTGTCTCAAATCACTTACGGGTCAGTCGCAATCTCAAAGAACACAATGATTCAGGACCTGGCGAGTGTATATTACCATCTCGTAGACAGCAGCACTGGTGTTTGTCGCACAGCCTGTCTCAGTGGGATGTCGATCCGGCGACCAGACGAGGATCACCAGCCTGTGACCACAGGATGGTTACTGTCCGAAGCACCAAGGGTCGAACTGTCTCGGACTGTTGCCAAGCCAGAAGTCCTCTCGCTCTTGGGAAATATGGCCTCCTCTTCTCGGCGAAGAAACATGTCGGGCAGAAAGAATAAGCCCTGATTTAACTTATGAAAACCCTGAGGATACTTTTCATTGGCGCGTTAGGCTTTCTAGAAATCACGTGCTGTCGCGGCAATTTTGCCAGCGTTCTCCCGCGCGTCTGTCTTTGGTGGGGAGGGGGAGAGCTGGCCTTCATAGTTCCGCTATACAAGCCAAAGGACGACGAGATGGCCTTGACCGGCGACAGTCTGCCTGTCCATTGTCCCTTCACTGTGGTGGGCTAACGGTACTACTTACGCCCCTTGGTCGAGGTCTGCAGCCCTTGCTTTAAACAGAAATCTTACACTCGCATATTTGCGCTGAGTCCTCTCACGTAAATACCCTTGCATATTAATTTAATCATATACAATTTGGGCTGCCCGAGATCAGTTAAATTAGTCTAATATGAATAACATTAATATTGAAATAATTTGAAATATATGAATTGTAGTGTGGCGTAATAACAACCTGCTACAGCCCAAGTACCACACTCAACAACGGTTTCAATCAAACCTCCAAGGATTTATAACTTATGAAGTATCCAAGCTGGGTCTGTCTAGATTGGTTGAGAAACTGTATATTTACCCGACGGTATAAGGGCCCTACCTAAGGGGCACAAGTCTGTACCCGAGTGAATGTGTGTGTGTGTGACTGTTGGTAAATATGCGTCAATGGAGATTAAATATGGCGTTAATCAGTATATATATATATATATATATATATATATATATATATATATATATATTACAATGCTTTTGAGAGTGGGATGTATTGTAAGTAGGGTTGCAACGATATATCGGTTAAACGATAATATCGGTCCAAAAATATGGATATTTTTAAATAGTCGATATGATAATATCGATATGAAGCAGTAAAATATCGAAAACTACAAACACCTTCGCACCAAAAAAAAATCCTGCAAATAGATGTATGGGTGAACGGGACCAATCTTGACTATGCTTAACTCTGATTTAGCTCGATAACGTCCTTTGCTACTCTATGGTTCCACTTGGTTTTGTGCGCGTTATTCGTTCCCTATTCATTTAAGTTCACCGTTTTATTATTTAATATGTTTCGTTACGTTTGCGTCCGTTAGGTCTTGTTTCTCTTTGGGATGTATTACAATATTTTAAAGGGGTAAAAATATGACCGCCTGACCGATACAACTGATTATTTTATCAGTGTTGATAATAGACCTTTTAATGCAGTTGAAGGAAATTTTTTTAAGATTTAATGAAGCACTTAGGGCCATTATACAAAGTCCATATTCGTGGAAATATCAACGCAAAAATTGATAAAAAACATGAAAAAATTTCAGAAATTGTGAAGGAGGAGTTGAAAAGTTTGAAGCGTTTATTTATTGTTACGTATAGAATAAGCCCGACTATTTGGAGATTACGGTACATTTTTTGCTCGAAAATTAAATTGAAATCAATCATGATTGGTATACTAGTTGGATTAAGATATTTTCAAAATTGCAGGATCAGTTGATGCTTAATATAAGCAGACTTAATTTTTTCAATAAACTACCACAAATTCATTACTTGATTTTGATTTACATACTTATTTCTATTTTCTAAAATAATATATACAAATATCGGAAAATATCGATATGACGCGGTCGATATTATCGATATCTGCTTGGAATCGATATAAATATCGATATATTTATCGATATTGATATTACCTTGCATCTCTAGTTGTAAGTATTGTGTAGTCATCTGCTGTAAATAATTGTGGTCATGAGTCGATACTAGCCCGTTGTAAATAAATGATTATGATGATTTGTGGATATCTAGCAGATGTCGACTTGCGGCAAACATGCTTTGTAAATAGTAAGTGCTGATGTGTGATCATTTGTTGTAAACAGTTTATGTTGACCTGTTGTAAATAGTGTTATATTACTGTGAGGTTTTTCCAGTGGTCTGTAATTTAATACTAGCTGCTCTGTAATTTAATACTAGCTATCATTTATCAGTGCTGTGTAAAGAACCAAAGTTGCATGTAAAAGTCTAATTTATGAACCAGTCAAATATGATGTAAATATTCCATGCTTTGTGAATGTTTAATGAATAGGAGAAACAATAGCCCATGAGCTATGAAAAAAGGATGTTGTAAAAAAAAAAAAAGTCCTTTACTCATGCACTGAATGGTAAATATAAAATGGATGGGGTTAACAATAACACATCAGCTATGTAAATATATTGTAAAATAATAATTTAGTATTTATCTTTATATGGTGAATAGGAAACAAATACTGTAATTCTTGTATTAATACATGAGTTAAGCAAATATGTGCTTAAAATAGTTATATATATATATATATATATATATACGATGAATAGGTGAAATAGCCACTTCACTAATGCCAAATTCTTCCTTTTCCTTATTACTCGTTCAACCAGAAATGTGTTTGGATGTTTTGTTAATTGAAATTCTTGCTGGTAAATTGCTCCTGCAATATATTTTCCCTGATAATCTTTAAGTAAATACGTTATAGGATTTGTTAATTTCACTTTTCTGATGGTAAACACTTGAGTTGACCAGTTTGGTAGATAGCCTTTCTCAAAGTTTTCTTTAGGCAAACTGATTCTGACATAGTTGCCATCTTTGAATTTTTCTGGCGCTATTGTCTTAACATGAAAGTACACTATTGAAAGTAGAGAGTTGTCCTTAACATTGGAGGGTTTCATTTTGATGGTGCTATGCCACTTGTTATAATTTGATATTAACTCAGGAAGAAGGTCAAACCACCGAAGTGAACCAAGTCTGCTGAATTGTTGCCACATTGCATTCTTAATAGTTCTGTTTAATCGTTCAACTATTGATGCTTTAAGATGAGTATATAATGAGTAGTGATTAATTCTATAGCTATTCATGAGATTCTTGAACTTTGAATTGTAAAACTCCTTTCCGTTGTCAGTCTTTAAGTTTTTAGAAATATGACCACCATTTAGGATTCTCTTCATAGCATCAACAATCACACTGCTTTTCTTGGTTTTGAGAGGTACTGACCATGAAAACTTAGAATAACTATCAATCACCATCAGTATAAAATCGTAGCCGCTGTTTTTACGAGAATATGGGATCATTTCCACAATATCAGCTTGGCACAGATCATCGAGTCCTTTGATTACTACATGACGCCTTGGGAAATTTCTTCTTGCTGGTCGATGGAGTTCTGCCACAACATGATGCATGTTATAATATAACGTCTCTTTGTGCTTTCAACCACTGATAAAATTTCGTTGGAGTGTGCCGTATGTCTTGCAGATGTCGAAGTGGTAAATAACTTCAGTCTTTCAACGAGTTCATTCGGATCGCCCCAGTAAACATATTCCTTCATAGGAAGAAGACCAGAACCCAACTGATTGTCAAGTTTAGAGATTATGGTTTTATACTTAATATTGGTAGCAGGTTTAAAAACTTTCTCAGATGGACTAAATTTTACTCTGTGGGCACTCGTGTTGTTTAATATTTCAGCAATTCATTAACTCTCTTGTTCTTTCATATTAATTACCATCGATTACAATAACATTTTCGTCAATAGTAACAGGTGAGTTCCAAATCATTAGTGAACCATTCTTCTTTCGGAAATGATACACTGAATCATAATCTCGCTCACTTCGACTTCGTGAAATCTTTGATGAAGACAGGAGACTGCTGCTGCTGTATATGTCGCTGAGGTAAGGAAACTTTTTCCACAGTATCCGTCAAACGTCTTAATGAATCCTTGAAATATTTCTCAGAGTCAATCTGGTCTTCAGTTTGAGTAACTTTCGTCGAATTGCTTTCGAGGCCTTTTATGATACCACGTTTAGTTGTTGTTGGGTCCATGTTTACGCATCGAATGAAGCTTTTGGATGTTCACTATACTATTTATATCTCATAGTTATTGTTACTGTAAATGGTTTGCGGGGTTGAACATTTACAGTTGTTGGGAAAACTCAAAGATTGCCACCTCACTTCAATTAGAGTAACCTTGCATCTTTAACCTAATTCAGTCTCACGACAACCCTGCCCGGTTCGACTATTGGGAGGATTACGCCATTGATAGGAATTTAATAATTATTTAGACCTGTATCTAGTATGTATGCATAATCTTGAAACATATCCGTTACCGCAATTGTTAAAGCCATAATCACTTCTGTCGTTTTGGATTTTTTGATAAATTTGTCAACATATGAAAGATTATTTTCCAGTTTATCAACATATCGTTTGGCTGCAGCATGTAATAATCTCTTTTGGTGGGGGTGGCTCTACTTTGAAACTTGTTAGACACACTGTATGGCGTCAGCAATTAAAACTTTTCTTTATCAACATGTTAATATTGAGCCTCGTACATGACATGTCTCAGGGGTTACAAGAATATGAAAGATGGGTAACAAAAGACATGAATTTATTCTACAAATTAAAAGATATCCAATTTTACATGTGAATAGTTTTTGCAGATGGCAACTTCAGTTGGCTCTCCCAAACAAGTCTTTAGCTACCAGGGGTATTTTTCGGGCCATGACGTGTTGCAACCAGTCGCACTGTTAGAAACACCTTACTGTGTCCGCGCACTGCTGTCGACGGGATGCGCACCTCAGACACCCAGAGGATGGCGGTAGACCGGCCACAGCGTCCACTCACTTCCACCCACAGTCCACAAGTGTCTCTTCTCCACTCCGCCTTGGAGCAGCATTCCATGGAACAGAATCAAAAAATATCCTAGTGGCGTGTCCCTATTGTTCGTAGGTTGGCTGTGTCCCTGTTATTGTCAACAGCGCAGCGCAGCGGGTGGCTTGACGAACGGGCCCGCGGCTTCCGCTCGCCGAAAAATAGCCCTCCCTCGATACGTGCACACTGTCTCGCCTTGGGAACGCGACTTATTACAAGCATCATCTTCATCGACGGGGTCAGCAACGTGTTTCAGTATTCTACCCTGGCAATCCAAATTACCCTCCTTCATAAGAAGTATAGTATGCGTATGTGTCGAGGTGGGTACACTAACACCCACTTTTTCTGTATCGCTCTAGTTCTCCCAAACTTGTCCAAGTTTGTAATGATGTCAGTACATAGTGTGTTCGGATATTTATTCAAAAATGAAATCCGTTGCGGTACCTCCCATGATACATGTCGCATTCTTTGTCAATAACTAAAAATCCGTGTTTACGCTCATCTCAGCAGTACCCACGTAGGTTTTTAAACTCGTTGAACGTCATATCGGTGTTGACGTGATCGCTGTAAATGTGTTAGAGATTCATATCATTCTGTTTAAAGAGGACGATCAAGTTAGCATTGTCTCTAACCAACTGTTTCGGTATCCGGCTGTATGTCAGACACAAGCAAAAAGAATCGACTGATCTGTGTCTGCCTATGGAAAAATAATCTCTTATATTTATTCTGCTTCTCACACGAAACATCTAATTAGGAGAACTTCACTTGGAGGAGGTACACTTTGATTATCAATAAATGTCATATACTGAATTTCTTTAATGGGGTCTAATACGCCTGATGGTATAAAGTTGTCGTAGTGATATCGTGATATAGATTAATCTTGATCAGTTTGTAAAAATTTGATTTACATTGGATAAATTAAGTAATTAAATAGTGATATAAATTTCATGGAACTAAGATCATCTGCATTTTTAAATTAAATATATAAGAGTACTAATGTTAGATACACTATTTATTGATTTGAGCCCTTCCAACTTAAGTCATGGGTGGTTTTAGTTGTGTGTTGCGTTCTTCTCGTGTATACTTACATTTGGTGCAGTACTGGACTAATGGAATATTTATTACATTTGCAGGTACTATATATGCAAGCCCATTTTGTGAATGTTTATGAGTTAATCAGTACCATTTGAAGGTCTGAAACATAAGATAGTTTGTCCACAGCAAAAGCAACACCGATTTAATTCAACAGACGTTGCTATAAACCACCCCTTCTGAGTAAGCTTAGGTATAGCCATGATTACATTCAGGTAGCTGAAGCACTTAATTCTACACATTCTTCTTCTTCTTCTGTTGTTCCGCAGGGTCCACTGTACACTATAGTTGCTTCGACGATGTTTACCATCCAACTTGTCGCTGGGGGATGTCAGTGTCTGAAGTTTAGATTCACCGATCGTGGAGGGTGAGCGGTAACGCTTCATCCTCGCATTCGGAAGGACGCGGGTTCGCAGCCCGGTCCGGACATCCAGATTTGGGTTTTATATGGTTTCCCCAAATCATTCCAGACGAATACCGGGGTGATTCCTTCAAAAGGCCATTACCGTTCCTCACCCTCAGTCCTTTCCCATCTCTAATAACCCTTGAATTGACGATGAGTAAAGGCAGTAAAAAGTGTAAAATTTTATTTCAGAAATGTGTTATATATTTGGCAGAAACTGGAAACCGTAGCGATACTCGCCTAAATGATTATCAACAACCACCTAAAAAATTGTGGTGTGGAGGCAGAAGTCGGAGTTCTACCGCAAGTTTTAACGTGAATGCATCTTTCTTTAGCCAAACAGCCAGCGTAACAAGAAATATTGTTTATTACTTATAATTTTATATAGGTAAAAAGAGATATTACTACTTGTGGGTACTTAAATCCAAATTTTTTATTTAGGTACGCAAGAGAAACTACAACTCAGTACTTGATTGCTGCAACACGTGTTTCCGAGGTCCCAAGCTGATCGACTGTGGTATCAGTGTATTCCTCTGTTGTAACTCCTTCACCCGCACCGCTAGTCCCACCAATTTCAGGGCCCCGCATGGCTGTCTTACTCAATAGATAGAGCCGACGACCCTCCGCATTTTGTAGGGGGTTTGCTTCAATTTTACCTGCTTTCCGCTGGTTCTGCTTCCGCTTCTTTACATTGTACTTTCACATTCTCACTTTTTAAAAGTTTAGTTTTATCGATTTTGAAATTGACTTTAACTGTCCGCCGTAGTGTGCTTCTTACGAAATGATATTGTTTTGCATCAAATCACCCGACAAACGTGTGAGGCACGGTTTGTAAGGGCACTAGGCCTGCACTCAATTGCCGCTTGGCGTCCCTTCTCCGAATGGTGAGGAGGGCGGCTAATACTCTTAACCCTGTCAAGCTTTTCTGCTTAACGTCTCTTAACAGCGAGGTATTTAGAGACGGGAAAGGATGGGGGGGGGGGGTGGCAAGAATGGCAAGGAATTCGGCCATGGCCTTTTGAAAGAAGCATCCCGGCATTTTCCTGAAGTGATTTGGGAAACCATGGAAAACCCAAATCTGGAACCCGGACGGGGATTCGAACCGCCATCCTCCCGAATGCGAGGCCAGAACGCTAACCGTTACACCACCACCCTCTGTCTTTTTCTATCGAACGATTTTTGCCTGGTAGTTATCCTTTCAGTAGTCTTTAGCTGTTTCAAAATTGACAGTTTTCGTTTCGCTAGTAATTCTGGGATGAGGTTTTTTTATGCTATGACTTTAAATCTCTTCGACGTCGAGGTTATTAGGGGCCGGAAAGGACAGGGGACACGGAACGGTAAGGAATTCGGCCATGGCCTTTTGAGGAAAACATCCCGGCATTCGCCTGAAGTGATCTGGGCAAACCATGGAAAACCCAAATCAGTATGGCCAGACGGGGATTCGAACCGGCGTCCTACCGAATGCGAGGTCAGAGCGTTACCACTCACCCACCACGCTCAGTTTCAGGGATGTGTCATCAGGACCGACCTTGGAAGACGTATTCACGCCAAAAACCGTATTTTGGACAGGCCCAAAGTTTGTTCAGTATAGTGCTGGAAGGCCAAACTGGCAGGTGCTTATTTGTAAACATCGTAGATCAACTATTCCCAGTAAGATACCAAAGAATAACAAATGAGAAAAATTGTCTATAAAGACGATGAAGACGCATAGCGACCGAAAGCTGCCTTCTGTCTTCAAAAGATATGAGAAATTTCCTTTTCGGCGTAGAATAAATATTTAAATAAAAATATATCATTCATTTTGTAGAAAAATTGGGCCTAGCGTCTTGTCGGCTGAAAGAGTCATAAAGCGAAAGTGTAAAAGCATTTATCACCAAGCTGAAAGCTCTCGTTACATATATGCAAATAACGCAATCAGATGTCCTGTTACATAATTCCAAGGCACTAGCATACATTTTTGTTTGTTTTTGTTCTTGTTGTTTGTTAGTAGAAACGCGGTTATAATATCCTAGCACACTTCGACATTATAAAATTGTGTATAAGTAATAGATACCCATAGATTAAGTTAAATGGCGACAGTACTGGAAAATACTTCACAATAAATAAGGCAGTTGTGTTTTTCTGAAAATCATCAATATATATATTTACCCAATCCTATTTGGAGAGGTAGTTGAATGTGGTTATTGGAGGCCGACGAATAATTGTTCGGCAGAAAGCCCCCTTTTTTAATAAAATAAAATAAGATCTCAGTACATCCGTACACACTACCGTGCCCAGCAAGCTCAACGGATCTGAACACGCCGGGACCAGCTGGGATACAACGCAACCGAATCAGTGCAGAGGGGGTGCAACGTCATACTGATAAGTGGGCTTATACTGCCAAATTCTTTGTAAACACTGAAATAACATTACATACTCTCTAAATCTGTGAAGTTTCATTTCGTTTCCTCCTCCACTCTATTTGCTACTCAATGTATATTGTTACTCAACTATTTCTTTTCACAGGAATATTCCGAGCTTGGTGGTGTAACGGTTAGCGTTCTGGCCTCGCATTCGGGAGGACGCCGGTTCGAATCCCCGTCCGGGCATCCAGATTTGGGTTTTCCATGGTTTCACAAATCACTCCAGACAAATGCCAGGATGCTTCCTTCAAAAGGCCATGGCCGAATTCCTTCCCATTCCTTGCTCCCCATCCTTTCCCGTCTCTAAAGACATCACTATTAAGAGACGTTAAGCAGTAAAAATAAATAAAAAATTCATAAGAATACGGACGCCACAGTATGGACACAACACTCCCATGCCACTTGTCGTGACCCGAGCCGATTTTCCATGGTTTCCAGAAATCACTCCATATAAATGCCGAGATGATTCCTTTTAGAAACCATTTCCGAATTCCTTGCCGTTTCTTGTTTGCAATCATCTCCCAGCCGTAAGGACTTCAACAAGCCGGAAAGCCCCGAATAATTAAAAAAAAAGATAAAGAAAATATAGTTTCTATTATCCTCGCTGCATAAAAAGAAAAATACACTCACTGTATGTATAGGTTTTAAGCTTTTTGCTATCGCTAATTCTGCTAATTATAAGCGGAAGAAGTCTCTTCACTTCCCTATAATTAGTACTAAACAACACTTCCGCAAAGCGTTTATCGGGTTTGATGTTTAAATTGTCATCTGGCCTCATAGCCGGCCTTGGTAGCGTAGGGGCTAGAGTACTGGCCCCGCGTGCCGAAGGTCGCTGGTTCGAGTATGGCCGAGGGCATAGGTGTTCAAGTATTGCGTGTCTGTGTGAATGTCCTGCCCATCCTGTGGTGTCCATACTTAGACGCTACAATATATATACTGGATGACTGATTCACTGGAAGCTATGAGGACATCATCTCATAATCTTTAGGTGAAATTAAACGCACCTGTTTTCAACCACAACGCTAGGTTTTTCAAATCCTTTAAAGTTTTTAAGAATCTTTTTGTCTAACGTCTGTCATTACATGAGTGTGTCTTCCTTCCTTCCTTCCTGCCTTCCTTCCTTCCTTCCTTCGAATCAGAAAGTGGTAATGATATAATTCCCTAACCGGTTTATTATCCGAATCGTTTAAAAATCAGGGATGAAGAAAGTATGTAAAAATAAAAAGTTACGATAAATTCTCTGGTGTAAGTGGGAAAACTTTGCCTACGCGATCTTAGACATATACCAGGCAGTGAGCAATAAAGTTATCATAAATTTTGGGACAAATTTATATTAAAAATGGAACACCTTAATTGCAATCAAATCCGCACATTCAAATTTTCATGTTACGTTTGGCTCTGTGAACCATGAAGCTAGAAAGAAGCTTAATGACAATAAGAAATCTACAGAGAGCAAAGTTTCATCATCAAAGCACTTAAAGGGAATACAAAGCCAAATTGAGAAACTAAATAAATCAACAAATGAATCTCTATCTTCGTTGAACCATTTAAATAACACTATGTCCCTATTTACCTTCCGGTTTACGACAAACCAGGACATCGGTGTATGGTAAGAGCCAATCTTTTTCAACCTCCACCGTAAATTTTGTGTTGTGATTATGGTGTTTATGTGGTCGAAAATCTTGCTATGTGTCTGTCTAGTGATATGGCTATACTGGATTAACAAAAAAACCAACAACAATTTAAGTGCATTTCTAACTGGCAATGCTTTTTTTTTTTTAACTGCTTTACGTCTCCTATAACAACTAGGTCTTTAGAGAAGGGAAAGGATGGGGGGAAAGGAATGGGAAGGAATTCGGCCATGGCCTTTTGAAGGAAGCATCCCGGCATTCACCTGGAGTGATTTGGGGTAACCATGGAAAACCCAAATCTGGATGCCCGGACGGGGATTCGAACCACCGTCCTCCCGAATGCGAGGCCAGAACGCTAGCCGTTACACCACCACGCTCGGTAACTGGCAATGCAAGTGTATTCATGTCTCACCGCTTAAGAGTAGGTGTTTCTAAATTGATAGTTCCTATCAAAAAATTTGTAACAGAAAACTCTTTAATAAGCTCGTACAATATGCTGTTTGACTATTTTTTGAAAATGGTTTTAAATAGTTTATTGATACACGTTATTTACCGGGTATAATTTTTTTTTTTTTTACGTAAATGCTTATCTTAGGCTTTATTGATACACGTTATTTACAGGGTACAATTTTATTTTCGTAAATGCTTATTTTAGGTAAAATTCAAAGTTAAAATTTAAAGTATTTAAAATTCCGCCAAAAACGCTCCTTTGCTGCCTGGAGCACTCCAACGACACTGGTGACGTCACGTGCCAGCAAGCGCTCACTCTATATAAGTAACGTCTGGTTCGTTTCTCTGAATTCGTCAATAAATTGGCGGAACTATGGTTTATAAATAGTGCGTAGTTCATCAACCTACAGCCACAACAATAAAAACTTGCTTTAAAAAAACGAAAGTGTTCGCACAATAGCTGAAATGCCAAAAAAAATCGTTACCACTTGCTCGTAGAAACCCAGATGACATTGCGACTAAGTTGCATATCATTTACTATGAAGATCATTTACACTATAATTTCACTGGGATAATGTAGTACGTTGTTTAAGGCGAGTATCAGTAAGCTTAGTGTTCTTAGGTTCGATCCTCTCTTCATAACATGTTTTGATATTTGTGGGCTTTTTCTTTGGATACTAGTTGCTGTTGGTAGCGTCGCATATTCTTTTTCGAAAATCCTCCAAAACATTAATTTTTTTTTTTCGAAGGTTTCAGAAATTTTTGGATATTAAACGTATTATGACCATTTGAAACATAACCAAAAAGACTTCAAAACTAAAACTTTACGTTACTTGCGAACCGATAAAAAGTTTAAAAAACAAACAAACAAAAACTGAAAATTACTTGCACATTAAAAGTAAATACCGCCTAAATAGATGCATTGATGTCAGAAAGGTAACACGTAGTTGTATCGTCACGTAAAAATTCCAACAAAAGAGATTCAAAGCGTTCCGGAACTGTTGCGAGACTAGTGTGAAATGTTATTGTTAAAATAAATTCTATTATTCATCGCCAAGCGCTTGGATTTTTTGCAGTGATAATGTAACTCTGGTATGTTTCAAAATTAAAACCGGAAGGTTATCTTTTCATAAAAGTTTTCTTGTACGATAGCAATTTATGTTTCAAACGTTTGCATGACGTTTTACGAATTCTTCGAATAAAAATGTGATTCTTCAAAACAACAAACAGCAAACAGAAACGAAAAAAATATACACACGAAAAAAATATTATCCTAATCAAAGTTCGAACATAGGATCTTCAAATTCCGATAGAACTCTTTAACCATGCACCTACCTGGACACCATGGCATCGTTATTTATCTTCTCGTTAATAGTGAGCACTGAAACATCACAGTTTCTACGTTCGGTGAAAAGAACGCGATCGGTAAATAAATAAACAATAAATTCAGTTTCGTTGGAAAAAAATTATCTATAATTATTTATCTGCAGTTAAGAAAATTGGCCCACAACATCCAGTTATTTAACTGTTGTGCTTACCTTATAATGCACTTGAATTTATCTCCCATATACCTCCTAAAACAACTAACATAATTTAAATTTTTATTAATCCTTATGAAGGATTTCTGTTAATCTCTAACTTTCAATTTAAATGATTCTCGAATTTAAGTTATTAAATTTTTAAGCTCTGCAGAATAAACGTCAGGGATTGTTTCTACAGTTAGCCCGACAAATAAGGCGTCTATTTTTGGTATTTTTCCGCAGTAGGCTTCTACAAATTGTACTTCATTTTATATTTAACACAAAATCTCATTAATAACAATAGATAACCAACAACAAACAATGAAAATATTTGAAAACTTGGATTATAGGAAACGCTACATTCCCAGCTGTAGCGTTTTTACAGACACGTGACGTCACTAAAGGGACCACCAATCCTAGAGCGTTTTCTGTCACATGACCAAAGGTAAGAAATATCTCATTTTTATTTCGCTTTTTTTACTGAAAAAAAAAATCACATTTGTTTTTAAATTTAACAAAAATAGCTTCCTTAAGCATTAATCTACACGAATGAGTGCAATTTGTAATATATTTTTAATACTGTCAATTAGCCTATTGTCAGCTTCCGGTAGTTCGCTGACAGTGTGGCGACTGATGAGAAACACACTTAGCAACACAGCTGATGAACTGGACTGGTTGGAAGCCATTAGGCAGACAGGCCAGCTGCTAGTGATAAAGGCAGCACATATTATTGCAAAAATATACTGATAGCATAATGCTCCGCGTCGTATATTA
Source organism: Vandiemenella viatica (assembly GCA_031002005.1). NCBI lineage: Eukaryota > Metazoa > Arthropoda > Insecta > Orthoptera > Morabidae > Vandiemenella > Vandiemenella viatica. The sequence goes on along the minus strand of CM061921.1, from coordinate 201,937,416 downwards.
TCTGTGAAAAACCCAAGCGAAGAATCTGCAATTCCAGCACATTAAATTGTGTCGTAACGTTCTGAATGTCCAGTTGGAATAGGAATATTTTTCTCTTCAGGAGTAAGAGAAGTTGATTTCAAAACAGAGCGGTAACGCTGGGCCTGGCATGTTGAATTCCCCTACCGGCCATCCAAATTAGGTACCGGAATGCTTCCTTCGAAACTGATACAGCCCAGTTCTTTACCCCTCCTTGTCTCCATATCCTCGTCCGCCTGAGAGAAAGTAGAATGCAAGGGTAGAGGGGTAAATTTATGTTTTCCATATGTCGATATTTCCTAACGGTTTATATATTAACTTGAATTATTGTGAGCTACGATCTGACAAATACGCCCTATAACTTCCTCAAAAATAAAACAATGTTTTAGGTATTTTGGAAGACACGTCGTTAAAGTAAAAATTCTCTTAACTCAGAAGTAGGTGCTTAGGGGAACTGCCATCAGGGAATAAACGCCATCGCAAGTAAAATTATTAATAAACTAATAAAATAAATCTTTTAAAACCTTAAACAGATGTAAAGGAATTTCAGTTACCGCAGAGAGCGTGAAGATTTTTTTTTTTTTGATAAAACTGTCATGGGAAAAACTGTAATGAAACGTACTTATCTGCAGGATTTTTCTGGAAAAGTCATTTGAATTTAAATGAATTAATGTCAACACCTACCCCAATTTTCGTGATCGAGAAGCAAGTGAAAATACAGGCATTATAAGAGTTTAAAATGTTTCATTAAGTGAACTTGATAATAATAATAATAGTAAATATGTTACTACTTTTTACTACGGTAGCATTTTTTTTTAACTGCTTTACGTCTCTCAACAGCGAGGTCTTTAGAGACGGGAAGGGATGGGGGCAAGGAATGGGAAGGAATTCGGCCACGGCCTTTTTAAGGAAGCATACCGGCATTTGCCTGGAGTGATTTGGGAAACCATGGAAAACCCAAATCTGGATGCCCAGACGGGGATTCGAACCGCCCTCCTCCCAAATGCGAGGCCAGAACGCTATCCGTTACACCACCATGCTCGGTACTTCGGTAGCACTCAGTAATAATAAAAGATAGTGAAAACGGTGGAAACAGCTGGACATTTATGGACAGTAGAGAATTGCACTGGTATTTAAGCATTACTTCAGAAGAACGCAAAACTCAATATCAAAAGAAAGTAAAAATAAATTCCCTAGATAGTTAAAAGATCTCATTATAATCCATTTTTTAGAAGCCTTGCCAAAAAATCAATGAAATAATGCTGATTTGTGTAGAAATCCTCGCACTATTGCGTTATTAATAATTTTTTTACGCCTCGTCGACGGCTAAGGTCATTAGAGATGGGATGGGACTGGGGACAAGGAACGGGAAGGAATTCGGCCATGGCCTTTTTTAAGGAAACATCCCGGAGTGATTTTGGGAAACCATGGATAACCAAAATCTGGATGCCCGGACGGCGATTCGAACCCGCGTCCTCCCGAATGTGAGGCCAGAACGTTAACCGTTCACCAACGACTCTCGGTTTTATTAATAAATGATATTTTATTTTATAATATGAAAAATGTAAATGACTCAAACCTGTAAAGATGAAAGTGAAATGCGCAACAAACTATCTGAAATATCCATTATGATGTAAATTTGAATGCTGCGCCAGTTTTCTATAAACATATAGCTTTACTATTGGAGTTGCTAACAAAGAGTCTGAAATGGAAAAAGACACCAGTTCAAGTACTTTAATTCGCGTCGATCCGAATTGATTATTCTTCTTCCTTGCACTTTTCCCGCTATGGCAGGATGCGACGTGTTGGGATTTGACCGGCTTGAAGCTGAACCAGACGCCTCTCGGTGCTGCCATCAGCCTGCGAAACGTGTAACTATGTTGCGTGTATTTTTGTTTGTGAAATGTATAGTTTATGAGATGGATATTGCGGTACGCGGCCCCGTTTACCTACCCGAAGCAGTGTGGTGACGCAGAGCCACTTTGGCGGGTGTCGTTCTAGATTAATATCTGGCTTAAATTTTTGGAGGAAAGTAGTGCTTATGGCCTCGTCGACGTCGAGATCATTAGATGCGAGAAAGGACTGGGGGCAAGGAGTGTTTTGGGGGCCCTATAGAAAACCCTAATCTGGATGGTCGGACGGGGATTCGAAACCGCGTTGTTCATACCCGCCTTCACCCCTTCCCTTGCGAGAGGGACCATATAAGCGGGTCCACTTGTGAGATCCCACTCACAAGTCATCGCTATGACGAAATTATAAATAATAGGTTTTCACAGCATAGTTGTGTGCCTAGGTATTTGATGTAATTTTAATTATCATTGTAGTAATATAATTGTTGGTGAGTTGGCAGTTCTGTGCCCGCTCATGATAGAGGTTAAAAAGAATATGGCGCGGAGAGACGGCGAGTGACTGCAATAGTTGGATAGTAACGATCTGTATTGGTTTATATGAGTTTTAATGTGTTAAATAAATTGTGCAAGTAAGAAGTATTGGTGGATTTAATTTCATTTTGACATCCGTTGCGCAAGATAAAGAGTGTAGTTGAGAATATTTCTATCATCAAATAATAAATATGCGAGGAGGTAGCACTGACGCAAAAAACAGCACTTACGGGCCATGTGTTGATGTTAGCGGGCGATCTGCCTTCAGCTAGCTAATTTTTGAATTAATAAGGAGGACCTCATACACCGGAGATCGCATCAGTTAACATTAACACACAGATCATTTCACTGCAACGGGATAGGGGAAAGCACCAAAAATGCCACCGAAAAAAAAAAAGGAAAATCAATAGGACAAGTAAATCAGAAAGCTAAACAAGCAAAACGGATGCTGGCATCTGAAACACCTGAACAGCGCGATGCTCGCCTTGAACAAGTTCGGATCAGGGCTTCCACGTCCCGAGCTGCTGAAACGCCAGAGCAAAGGGAAGCTCGAGTCGAACAACAGCGAATTAGAATTTCAACAGTGAGGGCTGCGGAAACACCGGAGCAAAGGAAAGCTCACATCGAACAGATGCGAATTAGAGCTTCCACAGCGAGGGCTGCGGAAACACCGTAGCAAAGGGAATCTCACGTCGAACAATCTCGAGTGAGGATAAATCAGGCGAGAGAGAGACTCCGACGGGGTAACCTGCGATTGGGGGCGGTTAATTATGATCCTCAGTACGGTTGACATACACATCCAAATGTTCTGATTGGGAAGATGGGTGCAGTATGCGGTTATTGTCAAGCAAAAAAATTCCGTGGCGAACCTGCTGGAATGTGTTGCTCGAACGGGAGAGTCAATTTGACACCTCTTCAAGAGCCACCTGCTCCATGAGTTCGTACATTTTTGGAAATACCCCTGAATCGAAGCATTTTTTTGAAAAACATCCGGAAGTACAACTCTGGCTTCCAGATGACTTCGTTTAGGGCAAACGTGATCTTCGGAGATGGATTCAAGCGTACATTCAAGGTGCAGACCCAAATTTACCATCGTGCAAGCTCTGTCCTTCCACTTCCGAATGAGGACCCAAAATTCTTGTTAATTTATTTCATGGGCGATAAAGAATCGCAAGCTTATTTACGGCGTGAAACGATACCCGAAACACGATGAGAGATTGTTTTAAATCTGCAAAGACTATTGCATTCACGGAATTACTTAATTAGGCTGTTCAAGACAGCTTTGGAGAGGATTTCAACGGATGAAGGCAAGGTGGTGATAAGAGCTGACAAACGTCCGCGAGGAGCACATGAACGACGGTTTAATGCTCCCACAATCAACGATGTCGCCATTGTCATTCCGGTCATGACTGTGATATGCGAGATAGTGTCTTACAGAGGAGGAGCGGAGGTTTGCAGCGAATATCTTAAATGCACCGTTCGTATGACGCTTTACAATACATGCTAATATTTTGGGAAGGAGGGGATGGATACCATTTCAACGTCATGCAAACAGATCCCTGCACTGGACCAACCACTCAGAAGAATGTATCGTCGATAGATTTCTACACTTATCGCATCATGATATGCGGCAATTCTTCGAACCACATACGCAAGTGCCGAGATCTTTTTCATCAATTTCTGGTCGACATGTACGCGAAAGTGGAAAATGAGCGCAATCTCTTCATCAGGCTAAATCAGAAACAGCTTCGAGCCGACGACTATATTCATCTGCGGGACGCAAACGCCAGTGACAGGAACGTTGCAGACATTGGCAGAATGGTCATACTGCCAGCAACGTTTACTAGGAGTCCAAGGCATATGCACGAGTACACACAAGACACAATGGCATATGTACGAACAAACGGCCGTCCGGATCTATTCATGACATTTACATGTAATCCAGCGTTGGAGGACATCACTTAAAACCTGTTCCCCGGCCAGAGTGCAACTGACCGACATGACATCGTAGCAAGAGTGTTGAAACAG
>CM061921.1:201858611-201931989 GCA_031002005.1 Vandiemenella viatica | reverse complement strand
TGGGCTAACAAGCCGAAGTTCAAAGAATATTCCCATCCACAGTACTTTTGAACTTAAAGGAATATTTTCACTTTTCTGGATCGGGTCGAACTTTGTAGAATTGTGTATATGTTTTTACACAGTTGAACAAGGTTCCAGAAAGCTTACAGTTAGACAGTTTTGTACAACTTATGGAGCTTTCTACCATATTCTACAAATCATATTCGGATTTCTTTACGTCACTATGCCAACGCTGTGGATATTTCGTAGACAAACCTGGCTTTACAAGCGGCTGGGATGGCTATTCAGAGACCAGTGCTATTTTTTTTTTTTTTTTTTTTTTTTGCAAATTCTACAACACACATCTTGTAAAAAATGAAAACTTAAATACTATTTTATTCGGGTAACCAAAAGCGGGCGAAGCCCGCTAGTATGCTATATAAAAGGCTCAAAACAGTAGATGGTCGTGAGCAGCTGCAGGGTGATCTGGAAAGGATATCTACCTGCGTTGGTAAACATCGAATGAAGATAAATGCAAAGAAGAGTCATCTCATTAGATACACAGATAAAAATAATGATTGATTATGACTCTAAGGAGGGGAAAGAATTGTTTTCTGAAAACATGAAATGTAGATATCTTGGCATAACATTTGATAACAAGTTCAGCTGGTCAGGACATATTGGACAGGTCGTAAGAAAAGGTATCAAAATCCTTCACTTATTGGAGAGAGTGATGAGGGGATATACGAGAGAAGTAAATGAACTGGGTTACAAAACTTTTGTCAGACCTTTGCTCGTATATGGTGGTGTAGCATGGGACTCACATTTTGGGTATCAAGTACAGGGGTTGGAGGGGGTGACTTGGGAACACGATAGGTAATTAATATGATACAGATGGAGTGGGATTCATTGGAAGGATAGAAGGAGGGTGAAGAGCGTCATGGGAGTCAACAAGGCGTATTTTAGTGATGAGGCATGGAAGTATATTGGCGGGAGAATTAAGAGAGGTGCGTGGAAGGGTAAAGATAACCATGACCAAAAGCTGGCACTTGATTTCAGGCATAAGGGTGTAAGAAATATTTCTTTCGTAGGGAAGGGTGTAAGGTATTGGAATAAATTACCTAGAGAAATGATCAATAATTTACCAAAAACACTGAAACAGTTTAAAGTTCAAATTAGTGAAGGACAAAAATAGATGGGAAGAGGGTATGCAGTGAAATTGCCACCCTAGCTTGTGCTCCATCGCAATTATATCAAATTTTAAGAAGTACATAACTTTTCCCGCAATATAAAAGAATCCCTTTTTTACCTTTTAAACTTAATTTCAGTTTCAAACTGTTAATGTATTTCTTGTTATATTTAATTTAACTTTGATTTGACCATATTTTTAATTTTGTATCTATTGTATTTAAAACATCGTATTTGACTAGTAACTCAATTTTTTGTCAGGAAGTCGATCTCACTGCTAAAATCTAGTACTTAAATTTTTAGATTAGTGCATTTCTTTTATTCTCCCCGTCATTTGCTTCCTACTCCCATGATGACCTAGCTACTTGCTCGCGTCTCCAGTTCGAGTAACTGCATGGCAAATAAAACTAATATTGATTTGGTGTCCTAAATAAAATTTTCAGACCCTCTAAATATTACCTTAAAATGCTGAAAGTGTTTGTGAAGCTATCTACTTAATTCAGCGGATCACTTTTTTGTAACACGGTACAGGTCCGATTTTGGCTCGAAAAGTCTTTTAATATCAACTCTAGGGTTAATTAATTCACTTTCAATGCTATAGGACTTATGTTGTCTCTTCCTTCGTCCTCTGTGAAGTTATTTCTATATTTCAATTTGTAAACCGTTAAAAATGGTAGACAGTTGACCGGATCAGACTTCAAGTCCTGTATCTTGGAGATGATGATGTTCCTCTGACTTAGGACACAGGTCGAAACTTATTTTTTTTTATGCTTCGCATTGGTATATAATACGAAAAACATTGATTCACATTGTGCGTTTTTTTTAAAAAAATAATTGCGTCTAGCAACACAGCCAGTTGCAACCTGTGTTCATTTTACTGCATTGTAATCGCAAGGCATGGTGTCTCGTAAGAAGCGTTATGTCACCAATACCTCCCAGTGTCCGCTACAGGAAACTTTCGCACACTTTCAGTCGTAGTAGTAGTCTCGAACCGGAAAATCATCCTCATTGCTGCATTATCTCTGAACTTCAGTGAACCAACAATCTCTCTGTCTACTTTAGACCTAGACCATGAGGAGCATTTTCGTACAGCAACGCTATCAGTGTCTTGTTTTACTGTGGCAAGACGGGGAGAGAGATAATGGGCTATTCAGGTGTCCTACGGCACTGCACAATACGGTTTGTTTGAGAAGATGCTTACTGCTTCAAAGAAAACACAGAGCTCCGTGGGTGAACGGTAACTTTCGGGCCCGGTCTGCTGGAAGAACAGGTCCTCCAAATTTGTTTTTCCCATAGTTGCCATACATGCGAAAGTGGGAAGATTCCTTTTAATTGTTAGCAGTCTCCCACTTTAGGAACGGAAGAAATGTTCAGTTATTCACACAACCATTTCGTGATTTTGTGCTGTTATGATACTTCATCTATCTTCTAACTGAACCATTCCATCCAACTTAATTGTTCTCAGCCACTATCTCTATCACAAGCATGCAAACAGTAGACAAGGGGAAGTAGTTATTGTTAGTTTCTTGGTAGTAGGCTAAAGAATGTACAGCCATTCTAGACTCAAAGCGGAACTACCTCTGCTTTTTCAATTCCCACCTTTCTGATTACGATTTTTAGGTAGCTTTGAGTAATGCTTAGACCAATTACAAGTTATATATAGTTCCCGTTCATGTTTACCCACCATAAAAACGTTCAAGTCGGTATACAACTTCCATTTTACGGAGTTAGGCTGTTATTTTCACTTTCTAATCATGAACTTAGCCATCAACAGAATTATAAAAAAAAATTCCTCCCCCCCTCCAAATAAAAAGATACGCACATCCATGCTCTGTTTTTTTGTTGCGTTACAGACATATTCTATGTCGGTCACTATGTTTCAGTTCAATCTGATAATTAGTAGTAATAGTGCTACGGTCAGTACTAATACTGATGCCCTAGAAACGATGTTTGAACTTTTTTCTTATTTATTTTTTAAGTCCCGACGACGTTGTCACTAGAGGCTGGAAAGGAAACTGGGGGTAAGGAACATGAAGGAATTCGGCCATGGCCTTTTGAAAGAAATATCCTGGTATTCGCCTGGACTGATCCCGGAAAACCATGTAAAATCGAAATCATGATGGCTTCCTACTGCGAGGCCTGAATTACCTCGGTCATCATCAATGTACCACTTAATCGATACGCCATCTCTAATGTTGTGCTTGATTCTTTCTGTTATCGATATATTATTCCCAACAGCTAAATGATTCTGGTAAATTGCCATCGGTTATGTTTATTGTACTGTGCAACATTGCTACCGTCAGAAATAGATTTCTCTCATTTTCTATGATGCGAATGTATCTCATCTGTTTTTATTCATGTAAGCGTGAAAAACAAAATGCAATGTCTTTAAATGTATTTTTGATTTTCCCTCTGGATCAACCTTCTACTGTTTAAATCACGAGTACTGTTCGCAAGGAACGGGAAGGAATTGAGCCATGGTCTTTTGAAGCAATCAACTGGTGTGATTTCGTGAAACCATGGCCGGATCGTGAATCGTACCCGTTTCACCCTTCTTCTTTTTGTCGTAGGAGAATTTTCTTAAGCAGTGATTCTTTCTTCATTAATACGCCGAGTTAGGTATACTACTATCCCTGGTAACAGGACTTACTATTCAGTGTCAGTTTTGTAATAACTTTGTAAGCAAATTTATTGTTTCTCAAGTAATGTACACAATTTTCATTGCTGCTTAACACTACGTCAACAAGATATTGCAATCGAGTGTTTGATCTCACGGACCGGTCGTCCTGATAGCGTATCCCCAATCTTCCCGCATAACATACAAAGTTCACAAAAGAATATACGAGTAGTTATCACACAGAGAACACGTTTCATACTACTAATATACGTGGAAAGTAACAGGAAGCTACCACGTTAATATTTCCCTGGTAGTGAATTTGGAAGAGAGCATGTAGAGCAGCCATGGGAAAACCTGCCTAAGGGCAGAATACCAATGATGACAGATTTATCATCTTATTTTAAGAAAATTCGAATATATCTTTTTTCTAAGTAATCAATACCACTCACCTTCAGCCACAGTAACGTTTACTGGATAAACAATTTCGCGTTTAGCGGTAATCAGTGATAACGATTGATTTAATTGTAAATGAAAACACCGTCTATTAGAAAACCAGGAACTTTATTAAAGGATACAAAGAACATATCAGAGCCATTACATGTACAAATAATTCAACATTTGCAGAACATTTATTAGATCACAACCATCAACCCACCACGATACAAACAGATATGAAAATACTGAAAATAAATAATCACAAGAACACCTACTTACAGTACAGGAAAGTTACCACATTCACAAAGCCATTGCATCAAAACAAACTGTACTTAATGAATTCACTCATTTAACAAATGAGACACTGTTTAAAACATTGAAGAATTACCAAGACACAGGAATATAATACACATAAAAGTAAATTACAACACTGACACTATTGCACAAACAGAGACATATTTTAATAATACATAGACACAGACGTTATAACGCAAGCAAAAACATTGGGTTGGCATCACTGTAAACGCATGTAAACAATAAGGTTCTTGCTGTTCATCAAACACAAAGTGTAAATTTCAATAGATTTTGGAAACAGTGGTATAATTCCCTCCAAAAAAAGGGTAACAATACCTGTAGTTATTCTTACAGTTATTTGGAACCACAACTACAGTTCTGGTCACGAAAAAGTGCAAATACAGCTATTCCTGACCACCATGTAACTGTCTCTACCATAAGTCGTAAGTAGAATGTAGTTTATTATTAGTTTGTTAATATTGTAATTTTGATAACACCATCATGTATGTACATTCACAGTCACTGACGATGCCCCATTCCACATGGGCGGAACCGGTTGCTAATAGACGGTGTTTTCATTTACAATTGTGTAACAAGTAGCTGCGGAAGGATGGCCAATTTACCATATATTGATGTAATTATCCGGATGTTTGTGGTTATTTTTTTTTAGCAGGCTTTCACGTTATTTGATATTGTGGCGAGCGAGTTGTTCGACGAATGAATTCAATTTTATGTATCTAATTCAGTAAATTATTAACATCATACAAGGTGCAGGCAAATTTCTAACCTACAACGTCTATACAAATTAATGGATTTTCTTGTGTTTTCTTCCCCCTTCTAGTGTAGCTAAAAAAAAACTTTATTTAGGTAGATGCGTTTTGATTCACTGAATCATCTGCGGTGCCGCGCGGTATGATGGCATCTAACTGGAAATCAAAATGTCCGTGGTTCGAATTCCTGTCTCGGCGGGGATTTAACCTTGCTGTTGTAATGTAAAGGATTCCACGTTAAACTTCGGAGATATCCCGGTCAATAAACACCGTAATACTCCACAGTGCGCTATGGCAGGCTGGAAAGGACAAGAGCCAAGCCAGAACAATTTTTTGCGTGGTCGTTCCCAGTGGTTGAGTCAGAATGTGGGCTATATGGCTTGCCAGATGCGGGACTTATCCAGCGGAGAGCTGGGGAGGGCGAGCCGACGCTGTATGGAGCGAGATCATCTTTTTTGTTTTGTTTTTAGTGATGCAACCGTTCGCTGAAAAAGCGTGATCGGACTCTATGGTGGTAGCTGACGAATCGCGACTACTATATGCCAAATGACGAATTTTCCTCTATTATGAGCTCAGCTAATCCGGAGCGACCTTATCCCCATTGTCTGCTAGGATTGAGACTCCTGCACACGCTTCGTACACAGTTACGCCTTGACACCGTCTTATTGCTTTCAATTCTAAATTCGTTCAATGACTGCTTGAATCATTTGTTAATGTCACTTTATAAACTTTTTGCTCAATTTCCCGATCACATGTCATTTGATTAAATTAAGAGCCACGGCTGTTAAATGTTTGTAATTCACAGATTAGAATTAAATGTAACTTTACACAAAAATTCTCTGGATTTAACAGGCGATTTCCACTGTTAATGTTGGCACCATAGCAGAATTTATTATTTTGACTTAATATCATTGTAATAATTTTACCTTAAGAACAAAGTAACTGTTTTTTCTTCAATGAGACAACATTACATTTCCCAACAGAACGTACCCACCAACCTAATGGTTCAGGAGGAAAAGAAGAGAAGAAGATTTAATGTTTTTGTGAGGAAACCTAGTTTTGAAATTTACGAATTTTAATTATGAAGTCTTTCTGTGTTTTGGCAAATTATTCAGTACATTTCTTGATAAGTTATTCTAATCCGTCATTCCTTTATCAAAAAATAAAATTTTACCACTCCCTTATGCCAGCTTGTAGTCACTGTCGTTTTTTCCTCTACCAATATCTCTCAAGGCACTCATCGCCAACATACGCCTTGTACTCTCCCAGCGTTATCTTCACATTGCTCCTATCTTCTAATGAATCCCAATCCAGTTCTTTTATAATTTCAGTTACTGATTGTGTTCTGCGGCAATTTGTACAAACAAATCTATAGCCATTACATAATTATCGTTATGCGCATTTCATATCTGTCAAAACATGGGCTCCATATATAACTACGAAAACCTAAACTCAGTGTTTTACAAAAGGAAAAAGTGATGGTTTCGTGTAAATAATTACTGTATCGGGTGAAAAGGCGCTAAATTAGTTGCATCCAAAGGAAACTTATATGCCACAGTGATTGCACATGATTATGACGAACAAAGCTTCATGTAATATACGATATTTTACTTAGCAAACTACAGTTTCTAGTGGTTATAAGGTTCTAACCCTTCGAAATCATCTATCTTGATGGTTGAGTGGCTTACGTTCGGTCATGGAATTCTGGGGATGCATATTCCGTTACCAGTCCCCCCCCCCATCCAGGTTTAAGTTTTCGATTAATCCCTTCAGACATATGCTTGGGGCCGGTAATAGCTCTCAATCAACTATTGGCTTTAAAGAAATCGATGAGCCATGAAACCCTGAATAAATAAGATTTTATCTAAACGCTTTTACTGACATTTTTTAGGTATTAGATTCAGGAAATTAATAAAACACCTAATAAATCAGATTTCATCTAAACGCTTTTGCTGACATTTGTTAAGTATTCGATTGAGAACATAGAGGACTGACCCGGCAGTGAGGCGCCACCACACAGGTTCTGGTGCCTCTGAAACTACCGTCCTGATTAGGGTGAGTGCCGAACAAACATACACCTATCAAAAAGAATCACAGACAGATGGCAATACTAAAACTCTTTCAATTCAAATAGGGTTTGCCAATCCACTACTGAAGCAGGCGTGGTGACTACACTTCATACGATTATCAATAGTCACTGCTCTGAAAAACCACATCATCAGTTCAGGACTGAAAATGGCTGACAAATAATTTATCAAATTGTTATCTAAATAAAACCTACCAAACTTAGAACCAAGATAAGAAAAATAAAATCTACGACTTATAACTGAGAAATAATGTTCAAAGATTCATATAAAGTCGATTAATCATTACCTTACAGTGCAGCGTAAACAGTGAAGGCAAACACACAAGCAGACGTCGTGCGGAATTGCAGGGTCTCAAAACGAAAACATGCGATAAATTGTCGAAACAGAAATTTTCCCAGGAAACAAATTGGATCGATTCCCTGACGAAGCCGAAGATTATTTTTTTTTCGTTTTTTCTGAGTGTAAATCCGTAAAAGAGCTCCACTCAGGCCTCTACCCAGTGACCGCCGAGGAGGAAACACTGCTAACCGAAGTCAACACGAATGCGGACGGTCGTTTCCGACTAGATACAGTTTCACAAATCTATGTATGGATCACGTGGATAAGAATTCTCCCAGTGAAATCCAATAAACGATGCTTTTGAAAACTTATAACTAGCTGTTTCTACATGTGTTAAGAGGACACGGATTAGCAAGGAAGCAGGACTGGAGAGAGACGAATAATTTTTTAAGCGCCTTGCTGGGTAGCGGTGAGGCTTCCATTGTAAAAGTGTGGGTGACACCGCACCCGACGACGCAGGCGCTACCTGACATAGTAGTTCGAGAAGTACCGAGCCGCTAGCCGCTAACCACGCTAAAACTATTATGCCACCTAAAAGAACTCAGTGTGCGCGTTCTTTAGTTTCCTTGACCCTTTAACGGCTCTGTGAGGAAAAATCGCCTCGCCTCATTTGTTTTCACTTCTGTTGGCAGTCACGAATTACTGCCAATTCTTTTTTTTTTTGTAATGTCCAATGTATTTAGGTATTTGTCAGCAAACAATTTTTTCGTCTTCAAAGCATAAAAGAACAAATTAAATAACATGAAAAAAACTGTTAAGTTTCATTAATCTGAGAGTGACTCTTCATCGTTTCTATTCATACCTTAAAATTTTAACGTGTTTTCTACGCTTTAAAAATGTCTGTTTTACTCAGTGCAGTGTCAGAAGCTTGTAAAATCTTTATTGTTTCTTTTAAGATTATTTCAGTTAAGCTTTAAGTGTTTTCGATTAAGTTTTAATTATTTGTAGCAATAAACAATTGTTTTACGCTCTGGAAGTGGATGGCAGCGCATTTTTCTCACATCGAAAGTTTTGGTGTGACGTAAAATATTGCTTTAACAGAAGCCAACAGAGTCTCACGATATAGCCAGCAGGTATCTACTTAATCCTGTATATACATCTCTTAAACCTTAAAAATACATATGACACAGAGGGCCTGTGGTACACAGCCGTATCAGTTTCACTTTTTAGAGACATGGATAAATATCTTTTTGTTGTATTCACGAGATAAGAGGCCTGTCAAACAGTACTTGGTTTAGGTATTTACCTAATTCCGTAATGCTTGATTTTAGCACACAATCTACGAGAGTCATCAATAATGAATGCACCCCTTTCTGGCAAAATGAACAAATAATTATAATTTTTACCAACTGCAGTTGACAGTGGAAGATTTCTGTAAATATTAAATTGATTGTTGTAATTTTAAAACATAACTCAAAATATAAATGCATACAAATTTATCATTTTCTTCTGTGAGTGGTACAGGGAAGCATTTGTATTTAATGTCATCCCTGATTAATCTGAGATAATTGACAACTTCTGATGGATTAGCGATAAAAGGTTGCAGAATTCCATATTGCACATTTACAATTGCAGAAATCATCAAATCGAACTGTCTTTGCAGTTCGAAAACAAGGGATCTAGATCTTATTACTTGTTCTTTTACTGAGACCATAATAGCAATTTTTCTAATTGAATGGAGTAATGTCCATTCTTCCACATCGTAAAACCATAAAATACGTCAGAATAATGCCAATATTAGATGCTACCGTTTTTAATCACCTGTATCAACCACGGTAGAATCGAAACTCTATCACCAGTTCGCAAATTTACTTTATTACCCAAACACATTTAATAGTTATTGTGACTATCTACAAGTAACTAGTGATTAAGAAACAATTTTTCACTAATAATCTTACCTTCAACGGAACTATAAAGCGATCTCAGAGTAAATAATATTAGACTCTTCAAAATATAGATTTCAAGTAACTTTAGGAGCTGAAATGAGCATATAAATGAAACAAAAAAAAAGAGCGCGAATTGTGAAAATCCAGCTCCTTTGCGATTGTAATAAGATTCAGGAAATACTTTTTTAAAACCCTCATTCACAAATCAGGCGATTGTAGAATGATCTGCCTTTTCAAGTTCTTTGCAAGCCACCAAAAAGGAAGATTTAATGCACCGGAAGTTAAATTTGTAATGCAACGACCACAACTGTCGGTAGTTTCGTCAGCTGAAATCCAAATAATGCTATTCATGAGTTCAATGTGTATTTCTTCAAGAACATGTAGATCATTGGTGGCCAACCTTTTCATCAGCCGGGCTAAATTTTAGAACTACAATTCTCTACCGGGTAGCATGCATTACTTTCTTGGAAAAAAATACTTTAATATTTTTATCAAGGAATAAAAACACTTAAAATGAAATATACATATGTAATGAAGTATTAAATATACAATTACCTTAATGCGACTTTTGACATTGTCTGGCAGAACTAAGGGCATAAATGTTGATGTCGAAAGAAGTTGTGGCTACACGCATAAAGTTATCCAAATGAAGATAAGTGATTTGTGTTCTGTGTTGTGACTTGATACTGTTCGTCCGGTTGAAAAGCTGTTCACACACATAAGTGTTTCCAAATAGCGAAATCATCCACAAAGCATGTTTGTAAAATCCAGGATATTTCTCCTTGTCCAGATATTTTTTGTAGAATTCTTCCAAACTAACCTCGTGGAATTTCTCCTTAAGCTGTGCGTTACACTGCAATTCACAATATTCCATTTCCAAATTTATGGCAATGAATTTATATCCACAAAGAATGGCGTTGAAAATGCAGATAAAAGAACATGATGTTTCTTGAAATCGGTTTTTAAACTCAAGGTTCAAGTTTGATATCAATGAACTGTATTTAACGCCATGGCTTGTGTCACATCTGCTTGCAATAATAGCGTGAAAAAATGAGTGAAATTTTTATTTTTCAACTGTTGTTCCCAAAGCCCAAGTTTCATTTGAAATAAGACAACAACATCAAACATATTATTAACCAATTGGTCTTTGCCTTGCAGACAAATATTCAAGTTATTTAAATGGCTAGTTACGGCGACTATATAGAAACGCGAAGTCACAAACCCAAGCCATGTCTTCAAACTCTGGGACTCAACTTGCTTGCATAGAATGATTGTATCTCTTCCTTCAAATCAAATACTCTTTTTAACATTTTTGCACTGGACAACCATCTTACTTCAGTATAAAATGTATGGTCATTATAGTCAAAATCCAAATGCTTGAGGAATTCTTGGAATTGACAGTGGTTCAACCCCTTCTATCTAATGAAGTTCACTATTTTGATAACCACGCTCATGTTATGATCGATTTTTAAAGACTTGGCACATAAATTATCTTGACGAATAATGCAATGAAAATTTAATAATGAGGTATTATCAAGTTTGCAGGCTTAATTTTCAATCAGTTTTACTAAACCTTCGTTTTCCAACCATTGCTGGAGCTCCATCAGTCGTCACGCCAGATAATTTGTGAAGTTTTAACGAAAAACGATTTAATGTGCTGTAACTGACTCTTACAAATCGCGTGCAGTTGTAGTGTTCTTAAGTGGATATAGAGCCGCTAATTCTTCTATTTTATTTAAATGGATATCATATCATCACCTCTGACGAAAATCACTACTTGGGCAGTAGATCTGTGCTTTCATCTAATGCTAGAGAATAATATACGAAATCAGGCGCTCTGCTTTTCAAATTATCTTCAATATGTTTCCCAATGTCTTACACACGTCTGGTAATAGTTTGATGAGAGAGGTTTATTTCTGAAAATTCCTTTTTCTTTTCTGGACACACAATTTCAACGATGCTCTCCAAACATTCCTTCACCATCTGAATACGGCTTCAATTTCTGGGCTAATATCGCAGCTACTGCATAGCTCGCTTTTACGTGGCATGTTGACTCTGCAGCAGTGTTAGTGAATATCTGTTGCTGTGCAGAAAGTATTATTTTTAAGTAATTTACCTGGTCTAATCGAAATTGTCCTTGGCACTCATGAAGCTTATCTGCATGTTTAGTTTCATAATGCCGTTTCATGTTATAGTCTTTTCAATACAGAAACGGATTCTTCGCATATTAAGCAATGTGCTTTGTTTTAAATTCTATAAAAAAAAATAGTTAATTGTCCACTTATTCTGAAAACTTCTCAATTCATCTGCAGCTTTTCGCTTCTTTGATCCAACATCTTTACTAGTTGATGCCATTATTTAATTGAAGTAGAAAGAGAAACGAATAAAAGTCAACTACTAAACTACTAAAATCGCAACGCTTTAAAAAAGTAATAGCGAGAACATATTCAGTAAAAATACAACAACACAAATATCACGTATTATCAACAATAATAATAGTTACATATACACGACTTACATAAAACAGAAACTAGTTGTTAAAAGTCGATCATGTCCACACGCCACAAA
The DNA here is from genome assembly GCA_031002005.1 of Vandiemenella viatica. Taxonomy (NCBI): domain Eukaryota; kingdom Metazoa; phylum Arthropoda; class Insecta; order Orthoptera; family Morabidae; genus Vandiemenella; species Vandiemenella viatica. The sequence goes on along the minus strand of CM061921.1, from coordinate 201,919,826 downwards.
TACAACAGTACAGCAGACACATGGAATGTAGACAATACATATCGAATCAAATACAACAATTAATGGAAAGACCGTACTCCCATCTATGGGTGGAAACATTAACTGCTAGGAGATCAATCCCCGACGCAAGCGCGCCAAGAATCAGGCGAACCGCTAACGCGCTGAAAGTTATAGGAACATAAGCCGTGATAAGGCTCGGTTGTACTTCCTTACAGTATGGACTGTCCATCCCCGCAAGATCAATCGAGCGATGATCTTGGTCGAATATCAGCTTAACTTAGAGTAGATAGCACCATTGAAAGTCAAAGCTTCCGTATATAATGAATTAATGATCCAGCTCCACGGGCCTCAAAATGACCTACGGCGGGCCACAAGCGGACCGCGGGCCGCGGGTTGGCAATCCCTGATGCAGATAAATTGTTGCTACGCAATTTCTAAGAAATGTTGATTCATGCGTTTTATTTTGATTCAAGCAATATTTTTGCAGAAAATCATTGAAGGCAGAATTTATATAAGTTTGTGAAGAGGAATATTACTTGTAAACAATGCTTCACATAGATTTATGCTTAAGTGATTTTTTTATTTGCCTTTGCTGCTACTGCTACTTGCCGCTGTTAAAGGTTGTTGTCGTGGGCCTTTCTTTTGCAAAACGTGTCTTGACATGCTGGCCTATTTGAAACTTTTTGGGGACGAAATATTTTTCTCGCAAACTCAGCAACATAGAACATTTCCGTCGTATGTAAGTGTTCCAGGATAGTCATTATCCATGATGCGAACAATAGCATGCGTAATTTGTCTATTAGGAAGAGAGCTACAGTACGCGAGCGCGAAGCAGAATGGCATCGTCCGTCTTTATCTCACGTGAGTCAGTTTTACTTTATCGCATACTAATATTATCTATCAAAACAATAGACGCACGACTGCTAAGAGCCGTGCTGTTAGTAGGTTTCGCTGACTACAACATTAGATTTATTAACTAGGTATACAACCTAAAAATATTGTAAACATAGCGAAAATATGTATTATCACTAGGTTTTAGGTAAAATATGCAATAACCGGTTAAAATTGGTTTAATATGCAAATCCATATACAAACATGCAAATGCATATAATTCGGTCTCTAGTGATAAAGTTTCTGCCTGCGAACGGCGAGATCTTTTGTTCGAATCGACACTGTAGCTGGTTGACAATGTTTGCTTCGTGAAACTGAAATATGCTAAGAATGGTCCATTGTTTGGATACCGGTCTAAACTGAAGGTCCCGCAACAAAGGAATAGCAGGTAAAACCCCATACAAAAATCGACTGTGTACTCCTCTTACCGGCAGAATCAGCCAACGCCATGGTTATGAACTAAGTGAATTTCATGCAAGCTCCATACATCAGAGGAAATTTATATGTGGAAATGCGATAACTGTCGGGTAGAACTAGTTATGATGTAATAGTACGAACTGTATTATCAAACTGGGAAGTTTGGATCTCGATGGATAAGCAGCGTGAGAACCTTGCAGATGTTGCAACAGTTTACAGGAAAATAAAGACATAGTACAATAATGATGAAATAATTCCCATCAACAAGAGACTATGATTTACGTTACATTGACAAAGAAAATGATTGAAGCTCACGATGAAGGCTAAATGCTTGAGTGCCAATTTCTGTTACCAAATAAACTTCGACGAACATAATACAAGTAACAAACTGCGTTTTATAAGTAACATTTTGAGGAACACACATACCAATAAGTTGAGATCTATTTACAGTATTAAAAGTAATAGCTATAACAAATGTCAGAACTGCACTACAATAGGCATAACGGAACAACAAAATATCTGTTGCTGTTGTTTATCTTACTTAGTGCATTCACACCCGGGAAACCACTTAAATAAACACAAGATTTCATCCATTCAAAAAAGGTACTCCCTTAATTTTAGTAAATAAGTTGAAACGAAATATATTGGACTCATGTCAATGAGTACTGACTATGCAAATTTAAGATGCCAGGTTTCTTATTTGGTAGTGCTTGGATATTCTGAAAGACAGACGAAGTAAATATCGAACAAATTTATGTGAAATTCTGAGAACAGACCCATATATTTTGCAACATGGTGAAACACTGTTACTACCCATTTGTCGAGGCCACGACAAATGTGAGACTATGTCTGAAGAATATTTATTTTTGCATCTCGCAATCACAGAATGAGATGAGTGGAAATAAATATAGTGCATAAAGCAAACGTATTACACTATGAATTGCACAATGTTATCATATGTAAGAGAATACATAAACTTTGAATTATCTTTGTAAATAACTGCATTTCACACATCAATAAACTCTGACAACTGAATCATCTCTTTGGCCCTGAGTCTAAATTCCAAACCAGCTTTCAAATGGAGGTCAAGTCACAGTCACCACTAGAAATAAATTTTCAATCCATGTTCAATGTTTCTACGCGTCTATAGCCGCAATGTAGGTAGGCATGAAACGATTAAGAGAGTAGTAGATGCATACGGTCGATGTGAAACACAGACAGTGTTGGTCTGTGTATGCGCTTTGATTAATTTCTGAACGACTGTAATAGGGTTTGAACTAGGGTTGTTGCGGATGTGATCTTTGCGGATGCGGATGCGGATGTCCAGTGGCTGACATCCGCGGATGCGGATGTTTTGCGGAAGCGGATGTTTTGCGGAAGTGGAGGTGCAATTTTTATATTAATTATTATTTAATATTTTATTGAAAATAAGCTTAAAATATACAAAAAGTCTTCTCTTGATAAGAAGTAATAAGTCTGCCCTTAGATTTGGAACAGAACATTTTAGAAACTACAAACTTCTTTATAGAATCAAATTAAATCCATTAGTAAGTTAAGTAAACCATAATAAAATCATTGCTATGTCAATTAGAGCAATTAGAAAACTATTTATTTCTGGCAATAAATATTTAAAAAGCACAGGCAAAACTAACTGAGATAATAATGTTTACTTAGCAGAGAAGCTACACTAATCTAATAGTTAAAGCCTAAAAGTGGCAAATTATATTTAATAAACAATAATTTTACTGCTTTGTCTCCTTATAATCGATTCCTGAGTGGATCATAAATTAAACTTGCTCCACTAAAAAGTTGTTCCCTTGGTACAGAACCGGGAGGAGGCGACAGATAAGCACGCACTATATGTGCAAATGCTTCAAATTTAGTATTCATTTTCCACCACAATAGAGGATCCTCAGTTAGCGGGAGCCGATTTTCATTGTTATATTCATTTAGTAATGATTTCCATACCGAGATTTGGGTTTTCCATAGTTTCCCATACACCATTTTGTCAGTCATCTTTAATTACTAAATCCTAATAAGAAAATTCTTTCACGGAGTAAAATGGGTACTTAAGTAAAAACTCTTTATGTCTGGATTTTAGTCTGTAGGCTTTAGTAGATAAGATTTTATTTTCTGTGGTAAGACAGAGAATAAAGAAGCTTTAGTGAATTTAACTCTTTGTGCTGGGTCTTAATTACTGGCTTACGAAGGCGGTGTTCGGACGATATTTTACAATACTCAGAACTAAAAATAGTAAAGAGATACAATTTCTTCTGTATTTACATGACAGATTGGCAATTTTTCAACCTGTCAGATCAGTATTCGACAATTGTGTTGCTTCAAAAGCCTTAGAAGCCATCAGGGCTTGACTGTACGTTTCTTCCGGCGACTCCGTCCTTCCAGGAAGGTAGAGGATTATAGACCATCCTTCCAGGAGGGCGACCCTTGAGTGCAAATTTCACCTGAGCCCTTTTAGTCGGTCACCTTAGAAGGTAGCTCCACAGCAAGCGCACAACAAAGCACCTCTTTGTTACATACAAGTTCCGTCGCTTAGCTAACAATACCGCCCAAGTCATTGTTATTCTTATAACAGGACCGTAAAAATAGTAATAAAAGCTTGGTGGTTTTAGCTGAGCGACGATATGCCGAATTTATATAAAGAGAAAACAATAGGCTATATATAAATCTCCCTACGGGCGTGGACGAATACGAGGGTTAGAACCAGAAAAAAAACACACACATCCGCTATACATCCGCTTTAAAATTTGCGGATGCGGATGCGGATGTCCAATTCTATGCGAAACTTTCGCACTTGCGGATGCGGATGTGGAGATCCGCTACAACCCTAGTTTGAACGTCTGTAGAATCAGGTATGAGATTAATCATGACTCTCCCTGTACGATATTTTATAAAAACAGGCAACTTATTTTGTCAAACAGAAATATTAAACGAAATTCTTAAACAAATGAACTTCATAGGAGGTATATATAAGGTGACCAGACGTCCCGCTTTTGGCGGAACAGTCCCGATTTTCAACAATTTGTCCGGCGTCCCGCGGCGTTTTAAAAGATTCCCGATTTTTTGAAAGAATGCACGACTAGCTAGGGAACGGCGGGAGGACGGGAAGGTAATCGACGACTTTCGGCGGCCATGTCGCTATTTCGCTAGGATAGAAGATTTGTATAATTTTTATTAATTTTATAATGTTAACCTTTAACAAGTAATCGTTGAGAGTGATTATAAAGAAGTGATTATCAAGAACAGGTTATCAAAGGTTGCACCTTGTTGATCAGTTATTAGCAATCGACCACTATTGTTTAGACTTAATGAACTATTGCATTTTTCGACACTGACAACGACCAAAAAATTTTGTAACTGCCTCTCAGACGAAATACATTGTGCTGCGTGCTAGAGCTAGTTAAACAAGTGATGTCAACAAATCAGCTATTCATATAACTAAGGAACTAATTTATTTGATAATTACAGAAATGTACTTGAATTTAGCAGACAGTACTCGTATTATTTATACTGTATTTTATAGAAGCGGCAAAAAGTATTGCGCCGGCCTTGAAAGTGACACTTTACAATACGGCAAATTCAGAGGAAAAATAATACAATTTAATATTGTTGTTATTTATAAAAAATATAGGTTTAAAATTAAAATAATTTTTAAAATATAGTTACCTCATAACAATAAAACTAAAAGTATAGTAATATTTCCGAAAATGATCTTTCTAATAAAGTGTAATTATTAAAAACATATGAAAAGGTTAAATCTTGGTCTTCAGAAAAAGTCGCAATAGAGAATAAATGGTTAGAAATATTTCATCATTTTGAAACAAACCATGTTCCATACAATAATACACTAAAAATATGTACAGGGTGAGTCAAAAGTCGCAGTACACCCTTTTATTTCAAAAACTCTGCAGGAATTGGGAAACCTGAATATTCCAGTAAGGTATTGGTGAGGTGGTCTATCTTTTACGGTATGTACCGAACATGGGCGCCATCTTGAAATCGGCCATCTTGAATCTAAGTCAATTTTTTTAAATGGAAAGGGGGTCGTGTGACACATCAAATAACATCAGAATTTTCTCACAAGTTCATTCCTGTAAACAGATTTGAAATAGCAGTTGCGGTTCAAAAGTTACATAGCTTTTTTGTTGCAGATAACTGAAGATGGCTTTGACCAAGGAGGAGAGAATTGAAATCATTTTGATGTCTGGAAAACGAAGTTTCCGTGTCATAGCTGCAGATTTTAACAACCGGCACGCAGAAAGACCTCCAATTTCACACAACACTGTCAGGTGCTTAATTTCCAAATTCCGAGAAACTGGGACTGTGGCTGACAAGGCACGGAGTGGCCGTCCAAAAAGTGCTACTGACGAGACAACCTCAACAATGGTTTTGGCGTCCTTCGTGAAGCGCCCACGACGTTTGTCAGCAGAATGTGGAATCAGCCAGTCATCGATCATACGAATCCTTCATGCCCATCGATGGCATCCATTCAAGATTCAGTTACTCCAGCACCTAGCAGAGGATGACCCAGACAGTTTTGCACGTGGGCCTTAGAGGATCCCTCTTTTGCACAAAGCATCTTGTTCAGTGATGAGGCAAACTTTTATGTCAGTGGTGAAGTTAACCGTCACAACCACGGTTGTTAAAATCTGCAGCTATGCACGGAAACTTCGTTCTCCAGACATCAAAATGATTTCAATTCTCTCCTCCTTGGTCAAAGCCATCTTCAGTTATCTGCAACAAAAAAGTTACGTAACTTTTGAACCGCAACTGCTATTTCAAATCTGTTTACAGGAATGAACTTGTGAGAAAATTCTGATGTTATTTGATGTGTCACACGACCCCCTTTCCATTTAAAAAAATTGACTTAGATTCAAGATGGCCGATTTCAAGATGGCGCCCATGTTCGGTACATACCGTAAAAGATAGACCACCTCACCAATACCTTACTGGAATATTCAGGTTTCCCAATTCCTGCAGAGTTTTTGAAATAAAAGGGTGTACTGCGACTTTTGACTCACCCTGTAGAATACAAGCTGTCCTAACCAGGAGCTAATGCTGCGACTGAACGCGTTTTTTGTACGGTAATTAAAGTGTGGACATCAGAAAAATCACAATTAAGGGAGCGTGCATAAACCTCGTAGCTCCATTTTGGCCTCGTGTGAACCCCCCCTCCCCCCCACGTAGCACGTAGCTTTTTTACCTTTTGATTCCAGAAGACATTTTGTACTGTTTTCTCTTGTCAGACTATTGTAAATTACATATGGAGATAATTAACTGAGGGAAATAAATATTCACATGCTGCTGTGAGTTCTGTTCCTCATTTTAACTGTGAAAAATGTTATGAAAGAAAAGCTACGTGGTCTGGCTCGGAACCCCCCCCCTCCCCCCACGTAGCCCAGCGTAGCCTTCCAGTCAAACACCCTCCCCCCCTCTGGACCTAGCCACGTAGTTTGTGCACGGTACCTAAGTGCTGAGACTTTCAAAGCCATATTATGTGTGAAAAATAATTTAACAAAGTCTTATGAAAAATTTCATGAGTTAAACAATGACAGCAATCTACTGAAAAAATCACTCAAATGAGAAATATTCCAAAGAATAAAATAATACTATACATAAATTTTTAATGGATTATATTTGTAAATTGTACTTATGTTCAAATAAAAAAAATATTTGTTGCTTCGTTTAGACCAACATTTTAATCAAGGACCCCCCCCCCCCCCCCCCTTTTCCGTCAATGGTGTCCCGCTTTACCACTGTTAAAATGTGGTCACTTTAGGTATATACTTGTACTCGACGATGGTATCCAGTGTAGCTTACTAAAAACATTTGTAAAAAGATCATTCCCGAGTTTCAAAAAGCGATATTTATTTTCACATTCTGTATATCTTTACAAATATCTGTAATCTTTACTTGTGATAAAGTAATACTAATTTTCTTTATCCTGTTTCCTAGTAGGAGAAAATTTCATTCGTCTTCTTGTATATTGTATGTCTGCATTCATATAAATGCCTCACACTGATATTTTGCTACGGATTTTTGTAATGGAATCAGTTCAGAGATTTACAGAGCGACATGTATTATGCGCACTATTTGTGTGAATCTACGCGAGTTTCTGTTTCAACCTTCACACACCACTTATGTTAATTTTAGCGATAGTACACTGCTGACGGTTAAAAACATTATGAGGATGGCCTTTCACTTCATGTCCTAACAATGGATGCATCATTGTTAATATGCACCCATACAAAAAAAGTATTTTTTTTCAGTCCATCTAGCACGCACATGACTACTATAAGTAAGTGAAAACATCAATGCTTTATCTAGACATGGTTTCTAATGAATTTAAACTCGTGATCTTATCTATATTACGTGAAAACCCAGTCATTGGACTTTGATTTGACTCCGTCAGTAGTGCGATGCTCTGTCAACAGGTGGCAGCGGCGTTGCTGGCCGTCAGTTGGCGATCCACTACAATGCCGTTCACATCTTAGCTTCAGATTACGCTTCAACAACACAAAATATTCAAAATGACTGACATGAACAGGTTGCAACCTCCCACCCAGCTGGGCTTCCAGCATACTTTGGTAAGTAAAATAATTTTTTTTACGTTTATTTGACTCTTTGTTTCCGTGTTTTGCCGGAATCTCAGGTGTTATCTCTTGTTTACTTTCCTACTATTTGTTTTTTGATCCATCAAGCATACCAGTTGACCTGGTTTAGTTGATCAAATCCCTCTAAGTTTCACGCAGTGTGTTTGCTGCATTTCTTGGTTTGAATGTGTGAGCGCGAACGCGCTGGTATTTCACACTTCCGTTTTTAAATCTTTGAGGTTTGCGAAGCGTCATGGGATATTTTGATAGTGGTCACTGTAGAAAACATTTCTTTTCATCCAAGACTAGTTTAGACAAAAATTTGTTTCTTCTTTGCGCAATTGTTCTTCATCCAACCAACTTTCAAAACGGATTGAGGTATACCAGAGTTCAAATCGCGGGAAAAGACAATTCTACGTAAACCGAAATGCACAATACCAAATAAAATCACGCAGCATCGATTGTTTGTTCTATAGTCAGCTGTATTGTTTGAAAGTTATTGTCGAGACTATAAAATCATTCATAACAGTTTAGCTTTTAAAGGGAATAATTAGGTGATTACTTCCTATAGGAGAAAAATTTGTCTGAATTTAAAAGACTTGTATATGATGTTGTTTTAAACGAAGTAATTGTTTTAGCAAATAATAGCTTAGCTAATATCTACATTTTTTATGCATCATATTTCAGTGAGTAAGCAACATAAAAGTTCTTACGAAATGTAACTTAATATTGCACTCTAATTGTAGATTACGTAGCAATCTTTTCACCATTACAGACCTACGTTTCTGGACTGGAATAACTAAACAAACGGAAATTAACGTGGGAATAGTATATACAGTAGGAATTAGACAAGTAATTAAAAATACAATTTTTAAAAGAAAAAACCGTTTACTCAGTTTACGTTAAAAAAAAAGGTCTTGTAAGCCCTAAAACAGTGCCACATCGGTGCAAGAGTTTATGAAAAAATGAACCGTTTAGTTGCAAATACATTATTGCTTAGCTCTGTCAAACTCTACAAGAAAAGAAATTGTTTGCAGTATTTATGTCTTATATCTGCAACACAATGTAATATCAGAAATGTTTTGTTTTTGAGACATGTTCTAATAGTGAGCATTGCTGAATGGCGTTCCCAACCATTCTGTAGGTCTCTTTTTTTGCTGTAATGTCTTTCTGTATGGGGGTTTCTCCTCTATCTTTATTTTCTGATTAAAAAAAAAACGAATTTTCTATTTTTAGCTGCTTGTTTGGTGTAAATCCTCAATTCGAAACCAAATTTTGAGTACATCGTAAACTTACATTACAGACCACGGCGTTGGATAAAACTACTTCTCAGGTTGTGTGATTATCGATATGTTCCGTTAGCTGGCGTCCAGCCAGCCGGATGTAACAGCAGCCTCCTCAAGTATTTTCCCTTTTGACGTTCAAATCTCATGAATTAGTTCCTTTTCTGAGTAGAAACGTGGTCAGTAATTGGATAAGCACCAGTATCTCACTCAGTATGTAAAGTCGAAACATCTGATTACACATTATCACCGGAAATGTCATTGCGCAATCGTTTCCTTACCACGGAAAATTGTCCGCTTCTATCGATATTGAACCAGAGTTTGCTGTGTCAAAAAGGCAAGATCCTGCCAAAAGAATGACAAAGATCTGAAAAGTAATTTGTCTGTATTTGATGGAATTTTACAATAACATGTGATGAATATGCAGTTAGCTGCTCAAAACTGCTTGGAACTGAACTGGCCATGCCAAATAATCTTTTTGGTTATGTGGTTGGTGAGTGGTAAAGTTTTGGGCTGTTGTTTGCGAGAACATGAGTTCAATGCTTTGTCTTGACACTTAATTTACAAGACCCTCGATATTTTTGTTTCCGTTCCTTCCACATACTAACAGATTTTGTGCTAGACAACTAAATGGTGAAATGTTGATAAAGACTTTCTTTGGTTGAGAAATTATTTGTAATCAATACATTTAATATGTCAAGGATAAACGTTGTTTACGGGATGATAAATAAAGAAGAAGTCAATAAAATGAGAGGAACATTCCTTATGTCTTAACGAATTTTGTGAGGTCACATTTCTTTTGGGATTACAGTTTGTACTCGTATACATTTTAGTATTAACTCTGTAGGTAGCCTGCAGTTTTTTTTTTTTTTACCGCAACTGTCATATCCACGATTTATATTCCGATATGCGAAGGTACCGTCCTACCTACCTCACTACTGCATGTCTTTTATTTCCATGAAATAGGATAATTAGTTTTCATATAGCTTTCTATTACACTTGACAACGAATCATCACTCAAATGCTATATCACTTCGTCGCTATATTCACTGAAGACATTTGTTTGTCTCATTTTAGCATCAACCATGAATTTTTTCTGTCCTAGAATTCAGCTAGCTGAGTCTAATCGATGCTATTTATTGTTGTACCGATGCATGTCTCTCTCTCTCTCTCTCTTTTTCTTTGACGTAAAGACTATCAACCGCGAATCCATCCAAACAGACTTTATGAATGGAATGGACACTGGCAATTTATTTCTACTACTAAGGCGATACCAGTATGACCCTTAGTGAAGCAAAACGGTTTTGTGAAAAGACGATTCCTCTCTAAGAAAACTGCTGGAGGTTATTATGAAACCTTAATAAATAAACCTACTTAACCCTCCTACTACAACTTCCATTTTGAAGAATCTCGCATGACAGCATAACATGAGAAAATCCCCGTCCGGCAATCCAGATTTCACAGGCGACTTGTTCCTTCAAATGGCTATCACCGAATTCCTTCCCGTTCCTTGCATTCATCCTTTCCCGGTTCTAATGACCTCAAAGTCGACGAGCTAAAATATAAAGAAAGGAGCGGCAGGATGCTTGATCATGGTCTGTAGTAAAAAAAAAAAAAAAATCAAATCATTGTCCTGATGTGATTTCCGGTAGCCGTTTAAACTTGAAATCTGCATAGCAGAACCGGTATTTGATCCCCTTCTTTCCGCATGTTAAAGCTTCCAGAACAATCTCGGGATGTATCTTAAGTGTCTGGTATGTAAATGAGATGTAAACGTGTTGTCAGCGGTAAGAACGCTTTAGAAACATTTGCACATAACACCACGTACCCTGAATTCTTCCTGCACGCTCTCCTAGGACGCATTGGGTGAATACCGAGTTGTTATTTTTTGCGTGATCTACGCTATTGGATACAACACCAACGACTTTTAACACACAGGCTTCGCCGTTATCAACACACAAACAAGATAACTTGAAGAGAGTTGGAAACCTCCGCAGTGGTGTTGTTATGGAGGAATTAACATCGTCTGGAAGATCGGTCATAGCAAGCAAGCATTTCACTTGTGCTAAGCGAGGGAAGAGAATTTCGCCACAAAAATAGTTTGTACAGTAATGTGAACACTATTATTTTGAGACCATCACGGCATTCGCTTTAATGATTACAGCGTACGGTCTAAAACTGTGATCAGAATGGCTATCACATCTGAGGCGAAGGGATTTGTAGCTAAAGCATCAATTTAACAATGTGTGTTAAATCGGTGACATGTTGCATATGTGGAGGTACAATGACCTGGGTTCAGAGGTACTGGCCACACTAATTACGTTATCACCCTCGCGAGTACTTGGATGACTTCCATTCATCACGACAAAAACTCGCGTTACGCAAAAATTAGTTCAGAAAACACTTGTGCAAAAGTTAACACGATTTTCAGAAAGATGGCTACACCCGTTTCCATCATTTGGTTATATCGTAAGTAATCTCTTCGGAGTCGTTTGAACGTAAAGCCTAAGGGAAAAAAATTGCCAAATTTGAGTCGGGAACGCATACCGTTAGATTCCGTACCTAATATAAACTTTTGGTCTCTTTACTAAAATATTTGAATTTTTTTTTAAACGTATTCGTGTACCTTATTACTCGGTGACAAAGTTTCAAATTGCAGCGCATTCCGCCTCTGTCGTAAGTGTAACTACGGTTTAATGCGGCATCCGAACCACGGAGCGTCCTATTTTATTTTACTTTGCGCTTTACGCCTCGTCGACGTCGATATCAGTAGAGAAGGGAAAGGAATGGGGATAAGGAACGGGAGGGAAATCGGTTATAGCCTTTTATGGAACCATCCCGTCATTCACCTGAAGTGATTTCGAGTAACCGTGAAATTCGAAATCTGAATTGTCGGAAACCCACGTCCCCAAACGTTACTCCTCACACATCGCACTCGCGTGCTTCAGCTAAATGTGAAGGTCAGGACGGCTGAGATACCAATTTCACACAATAACCAATAAGCTTATTTGTTAACCTCGTCACTTCTTTTTTGGACTGCAAAATTAATTTCGGTTTTTCCAGGATATTGTAAATATTTGCTATCGAATCTTGTCCAGGACAATTTTCATTAAATGTCATTGTTAAAAGCAACGATTGATGTTTTTAGACTTTTCAGTCAGATGGTTGGAAAATAGAAGGGGGAAACGCAATGTTATTGACTTTAGAAGCTCAAAACACGCGAAATAAACATCTAAATAGATATTTCCCAGAAAAACACAGAATGCTTTTTATTCAGTAAATGAATGGGAATGAGAAAAATAAATTTCTTCATACCTCTATTACGCATGTAAGGAAGTGCCGTAAAAATAATAATTTCTTGAGTGTGTTTCTATGGCTGTGTTTTACAGTTAGTAAAATTTATCTTCCTGTAAAGTTTTATCACAGGCAAAGGCAATGGAATTAAGGTGCTGTTTGTTAGTAATAGAATACTGTGAAAATCCAGAAAACCAATCAAAACTACGTATTTTCATTGAAAATCATTAGAGATCGGATTATATGCAACACAAAAATCTAGAAATATGCATGAAAAAATGTTTAAAATATGCATGAAAAGTGTCAAAATATGCAACATTATATATTATATGATTTGGCGATACTAGCAGAAGATAAAGAGACCTGCCATCAAACAGCTTAAGACACTCAAAGAATGTGCAGAAAAAGTAGGGTTACAAATCTCATTCGAGAAAACTGAATTCATATGTTCAAACACAGAAATAGCAAGTTTGAGAACAAAATACGGTAAAATCAACAGGGTCTCATAGTTTAAATACTTCGGAGAATTCATCGAACCGACAGGACTTGAGAAAATAATCGCCTCCAAAAAGTAAAATATAAGTCCATTAGGGTTATTGCCAAAATGTCTACAACAAAAATCCATGTCACGACTGATCAAAATTCGGCACTGCAACACAGTCATAAAACCAGCAGTCCTCTATGCAAGTGAAACTTTAACAGTTAACAGAAAACAGGACCTTGAAGAAATAAAAAAAATGTAGAGAGAAAAAACATTAGACAAATTCTAGGAGCAAGACTCACTAAAGATGGTTACAGGCTACAATCAATCAAAACAACAGAAAAGTTTTCAAACAATCGAAAGTGACATCAAGAAAACGCAAATGAAACTATTGGTCACCTTAAGAGGTTACAAAATTGATTGACATAATAGATTATGTAACTTCAATTAAAAATCCAACACCTTGGCTGAATGAAATTCGGAAGGATCTTAAAAGTGCAAACATAGGAGCAATAGACATCTTAGAAGAGACACCTACACACAAAGTTGTTTTTTTTTTGGCATTTGGCAACGGAGGCAATACAGCCAGCTCAATGTAATTATTATAGCTTTCTATAAGTCGTCATCCAGTATATAAATTGTTTTTTTTCCAATGTATGGACGCCACAGGACGGACAAGACATTCACACAGACACACAACACTTAAACATCCATGCCCGCGGCCGGATTCGAACCGGCGGCCTTCGCCACGCGGAGCTAGCACTCTAGCCCCTACGCTACCGAGGTCGGCTAGACACAAAGTAGGCAAATGAGAAGTTATAACTGACAAACCAAAACAAAAACATACAGACCAAAGTGGTCGGAAGAACGCAAATAAGCTTTCTCGGAAAGAATGAAAGCCTATTGGAACAATAGAAGATCTCAAAGAAACTTGATTGGGTCATATGCTTAACGTCTTCCATTTATTGGGAGAATTCGACAATAATAATATAAAAATAGTAATTTTAGATCTTTATTTCAAAATCAGCATGCAATTAGTAAGTAGTTGAATAACATATTTATAAATTCCATAGTTAACAATTATTTAACTTTTTTCACTTTTCTAAACGTAAACAGTCGGGTACTGTTCGAAATATTCAACAGTAAGATTGTTTCTTTGATCTCTCAAAATATTTTTATAAGTGTATATGGACCGTTTCACATTAACTGATGTAACTGGGCAGTATTTGAAATTAGGTGCTGTTAGCAGTCATTGTTTCTGGAAAACGTTCACCCTTCCCATTACTAAAACTATCAATTTGACACAAAGGTTCAAAACCTGGGTTACTGTTAAAAATATTTTCAAACTTCACTTTAAGTTTGCACAGAATACCTCTGGCAATGCGGATTTTATTAATTAACTGAATAGATTGAGTCAACATCAAACCTTGAGTTTCAAACTTTTTAATATTCGCAGGTATGTGAGAAAAACGAATGCCAATCACAGCTATGGTTTTAATACTGGAATTGTTAACTTGTACTAAGTCGTTTACTACGCCTTTAATGGCACCGATAAAAAAAAAAAAAACCAGGCATTATTACTAGAACGAGCGTTAAGAATAGCTTTCTTTGTAAGTGAAATCAATTTATTTACATTCCCAAACGTGGATCGTGGTTCTTCAGCAAGGCGTCGTAGACTACGAGCTGTTCTACGAATAGTTTTTGCCGGCTACAACGTAATTTTATTTACTAACTAGGTACACTACCGAAAAAATATTATAAATGTAGAAAAAATATGCATCATCACTTGGTTTTAGGTAAATTATGCAATAACCGGTGAAAATGAGCTTAATATGCAAATGTATATGCAAACATGCAAATGCATATAATCCGATCTCCAGCCATTATGTACAATTTATGTCACGTGTTCGAAAGGTAGATCATTGGATAAGGGTCGTTTTTAATGACTTTAGGAGCTCACACGTTGCGAAATACAGAACTAAATAAAAATATCCTTCAACAACATTAATTGAATTTTTGAATATATAATCAACGATACCACATTCAACAGGGTACCCGAAAAACAAAACGGAGTACCATACTTTTTTATCTGTTTTGACGTCGGTAAAATACACGTTCATATGAAATTTATCACCGAAAGGCGCTGGCATGCCGTCGGATCCGTAACGATATATAAGAGTTCGGTTTTTGCCATTTAGACGAAGGAAACCTAGAAACATACAGCCCTTACCTTATTAAGCTGACGCATTAAATCATTCACCCAAACCTCTGAGTGTACCAGGAAAGATATTAAGTAATTGTAAATCACATGATAACTGTCTCTACTGTTTAAAATTTTGACCGTAAATTAACAAAAAATGAGCAATTTCAAATCAACGCTTTTATATTTCGCTACTTAAACTGTAATAGTGATCATAGCTGAATGATTATGCTTGAATAGGTGTAGGCTCATGACCCTTTTCTCGATTATGGTCTAGAAGAGTTTCCAGTTCACGAATTTAGTAATATACAAAGCGGTAATAAACAGAGACAAATTAGTTAATACGTTTTTAGTTCATAACAAATGAGTTTTTGGGGTCACATGAACTGATCTGATCTATTTCCTGAGTCTGATCATTGTTGGACCTCTTAAGGTATATTTAAGGTATATATTAATCAAAAATGCAATATACAGAATCCAAATAGACCATAAATTAGTTTTAGGTTCAAATGGTCCTGAGCACGTGATCGGAACTGCTAGCCATAACTGATAGCTCTGTTTTTGTTGAGTTTGAATTCTTGTTAAAAACTTTAAGACCATAAGGACCTTATTTGGGTGAAATACAAACATGACCGGCATTTAACCCTAAGATTTCGCTCTGAAAAGTTTGAAGGAATTTTGAATTATTACAGAAGTATTATAGACGGACAGAGAGGATCTTACTATATACTAGACAGGGGTCCCCAAACTTTTTATCACGTCGACCCCCTCATAGAACATTTGTCTTCTCATCGACCCCCAGATTAAACGTTTAATAAAAACCAGTGCCGGATCTGGGGGGGGGGGGGGTGTACACCGGGTGCCAACTTCAAGGG
Organism: Vandiemenella viatica; assembly: GCA_031002005.1. Lineage (NCBI taxonomy): Eukaryota > Metazoa > Arthropoda > Insecta > Orthoptera > Morabidae > Vandiemenella > Vandiemenella viatica. The sequence continues at coordinate 201,903,774 of CM061921.1, read as the reverse complement.
GGCGGCAAAATCATGTTTGAAGGGCGGCGATTTAAGTCGCGGAATTTTTTTTTAGCTCTACTAGTACACTGGGCGCCGGGCGGCGACAACAATGTGTTTGGCCGACAATCGAGGTGGCGACACTTGGGATCAGACGGCAAAAATGGGAGCTGCAAATAATGTTGCAAGGGCGGCATTCCTACAGTTTTTGCCCCGGCTCGAAAAATTCCTGGATCCGCCACTGATGAAAATTTTAAATCATTTTTAGCATTTTTGATGCTAAGCGATAAGGAGACTTGCATAACAACCCAAAGAAAGTATTTATAGTTCCCACACCTTAAAAAATCCACCCAACAATAACAAAAAAGGATATTTTACACTGTTATTATAATCGTAAAAAATAATTAAAAAATTATAGATAGATGGAAACTAGCCTATAACCGTAAGTGTCATAAAATGTAAAACACAAAATAATCATTGAAAATTTAAATAAATTATATTCGATGAAAAAACATCTGCCATTTTACGACTACTATTGAATACATTAAAAATATGTTAACATACCTTTTTATTAAAGTAGCTGATATTAGTGAGATGGATGGGTCTGAAGGGCAGCATCAAGATTACTGATGTTCGGTTGAAAATTGGTAAGTTTTAGTCGCAAATCACCACGGTTTTCCAAGTTCAGTCTGTTTCTCTGTTTTGTTAAAATAGCGTTCGCGTGGCTAAAGCCAGCTTCAACGAAATTGGGAATGCAAGTAAGAAAGATTCGTCTTCTGCTCTAGCTTGGGGTATTTTGTAGCAATATTGTTATTGCTCCAAAATTCGCTGAGGTTTTTATTTTTAAACAACGCTTTAGCTTCCAGATCTACGCATATTTCAATCAGTTCATCTTCTAAGCCACGTTCATTACCTTCATTATGTTAACATCAAATGGAGAAGCAAACCATTCAGGAACATGCATGTTCTCCAAGTCTTCGAAACGTGCTTTGAAGTCTTCTCTTAATTTATCGAGATGTTTAATATATATCTCCAAATCACGGTCGGGTATCTCTTCATTTTCTTTTAGTAGTCGAAAGTTTGAAAAATATTTAAAATTTTACGTGCCAGTGAAGATTTTAACAGGTCCATTTTTAGTTGAAAGGCCATTATAATTGTTCGAGCTTGAACAATTGTAACATTTTTTCCTTGCAAACGCTTCTGTACTTCGTTAAATTTCGAATAAAGATCTGCCAAATAGAACAAGATGGTTCTTGCACTGTTTTAACTCGTCACATAGTAATGGATCCACATTCTTAAGAAACTCTGCAGACGAGTCGTACAAGTCAACAAACCTCTGCAAACTATCACCTCTTGCAACCACCTTACCTCAGTGTGCAAAAGTAATTGATTGAAAGGTTCATCATTTTCTTCACATAACTTCGCAAACAATCGGGAATTGAGAGGATGAGCTTTAATTTTATTAATTGACGTAATGCACACTTTTAGAGTATCATGCAGGTCGCCACTCAATTTTTTGGCTACAAGATGCTGCCTGTGTAGGACACAGTGAACGGTACGTACATTAGGAACCTTTTCCTTCAGAAAGACGAAAAATCCTCTATAACGGCCTACCATAGCAGGTGCACCGTCAGTAGCTACTGCAGTAATATTCCCGAAAGGAATGTTGTGCTTGTTCAAATAATCTTGCAAACATAAAAAAATTGTCTCACCTTTTGAATCAGTTTGAAGATATTTAGCAAACAGAAATTCATCAACAGTGTCATTCAGGGATGGACTATGGAACCTAACATAAACCATGAGAAGATTTGAACTTCCGAAAGTTGATTCGTCAAGTTGAATAGCAAACTTACAATGCTGGAGCTCAGAGGTCAAAGTTCTTTCCACATCATCGGCCATTTCCTCTATACGTCGCTGCACAGTATTTGCACTCAATGGTATGCACTTCAAAAATAGTTGAGAGTCTTTCTTCATAATTTTCAATTACATCTTTTATAGCTGGTACTATAATCTCTTCACCAATTGTGTACGGTTTGCCTTTCTTTGCTATGTTAAGAGAGATGCTGTAGGATGTCCTCAGTCCTCCTTCACTATCAGCGCTAGCAGATGACTTCAATATGTACTTAAATTTGGCCGAACTCTCAATTTCTCTTTTAGCATTTTGAAATACTCAAATCTTTGTTTTTCTTATCAGAATGGATCCTTTCCAAGTGGTCTTTTATTTTCGCCGGCTTCATAGCATCATTGCTGAAAGTTTTTCACATAACAAGCACATAGGAATAGTTTCATTAGCAGAAGATGGCACAAAACCATATTTCAAATACTCGTGTGAATATTGTCTGCATTTCTTCTTAGCACTGGTAGACGACATCGTAGGTATTAAACTCAGATTTATAATATGAACAACACGATACGATCGCAGCACAACAAAACAGTAGCAGTAAGAGACGCAACTTATTACCGCACGAGCTATAAAGAACTGCCTGTTCTTACTCAGAGTGCATTGTTGCTACTTTTTTCTAACAATGGATATCTAGACTTGAAGGAATAATAATTACATCTAAAAGTAACCTATTCAATAGAATTAGATAGGAAAAAAAAGAAGTATCTAAATTTAATGGTTTTCGGTATATTACGATATCATCTATGTAATCTACATTTAGATATCTACATTTAGATATACAATACATAGAGTGGAAACCATACTAGAAGTTTAACAGTGCAACTTGTGTATAATGAACCAGGAGCGTTCTCTCCCCCCCCCCCCTCCCTCGGTGGCTTTACGTCTCGTCGACAGCGCGGTCATTAGAGGCGGGATGGAACTGCGGAGAAGGAACTGGAAGGAATTCGGCCATGGCTTTTTGGAGGAAGCATCCCGGCATTAGCCTTGAGTGATTTGGGGAAACCATGGGAAAACCCAAATCCGGATGCCTGGACGGTGATTCGAACCAGCGTCCTCCCGAATATAAAATGCTTAAAATACCCAAAGTAAATAAAAAATAAAGTTTTAATACTTGTTGAGTTCATCACGTAGCTTAGCTAAAATAAAATAATTGTGATGTTGAACTTCTTTCTTACCCCAAAGACGGACCTTAGAAGAGACACAATTCGTAAATTGGTCTACATTCGTTTCTCACAGGAACAACCACTAGCAAACCAGCAATGCGAGTGAAGAATAAAGCGGCGAAATCAAACAGTTTGAACGCTAAGCTTTGCCCCATTATTACCTCAACGCTTTGCGCCCCAGTATGAGTAACAGCAACAATACAATTGGTTTATTTGTTTTCGCTGCTTTGTTCTTCGCTCTCGTCGTTGCTATGCTCTCCGCTCCAGTATGTTATCATCCTTAACACGTACCTAAAGCGACGCAGGCTTCGGTAAAACCCAAATTATAACGGGGGTAGTCAGTAATTTTGGATTTTTGTTGGAATATTCCCATTTTTTTCCTAGACCATTAACTGATCCTCTTTATTATCAATCGACCCCCTTTCGACCCCCGGGTATTAATCGACCCCCGGAGAACTCTTATCGACCCCCAGGGGTCGATACCGACCACTTTGGGGACCCCTGTACTAGACAGAGAAGGGTTATTACACAAGAAAAAATACTGTAGTGGGCTCCATGCAAACGCATTCGACATTTAATTCTTCACTCACTCCAATCTATATTCCGTATAATTAGTTTCGTTTTAATATCTCATCCTTCAGAAAATATTACAGTATGTCAGACAAATACGACTTATGAATCCAGTACGCTATCTGCTCTGAAAACCGAAAGTGTGTTCGTTTCTACTTTTTCCTTCATTGAGAGTCAATGCACGCGAGTTAATACATTCCAGTAGTGACGTGTGAGGTTACACAAGCGTAGACAAGACTATCATGCCAACTTCTCCCGTGTGGACATAATTTCACAATAGAACCGACAGAAGAACTCTGATACGTTGTTCCGGAAGTGAATCTATGTATTTGGTATATCTCGCTTGCTACCCTCTTTGGAATCAGCTCCTTGTCGAGCAGGAGTCTTGTCTAACACCTACATAATAAAACTGTAGAAACGTTGTGTCTGTCCATTAAATGTATTAAAAAAAATAATGAGCACTACTGATAACAGAGAATATCAAATCCCATTTTACGTAACAATTCTGTGACGCTTTCGTAAGGACTGTGCCAATCGAATCGAGTGGCTCTTCTAATACTGGCAATTAGTCCCTTGCGATCAATCCCAAACGCACAAAAGTAGTCCAAAAGTAGACGCGCGAGAGTTTTGTACGCTATTTCCTTTATATGTGCTTTATAAATCTTCAATGTTCGAACTATGAATAGCAGCCTAGAATTAACTCTACCTACGACAGAAGTTACATGCTGATCACATTCATGGAATCAACCATGCCAATAACTGAACAGTTTACTTTGTTCTCCTGAACAAACGGATCCATGTTGTTAGTTATCCACATCGCCTTGCACTTTTTGCAATTTAGTGTAAATTGCCATTGAAAGCAGCTTGCCGTCCAGATCGCGTTGAATTTTTAAACAATCAGCTGAATTCCTTACTTCCCTATAGACGATTGCATCATCAGCGAAATGCTTCAAACTGCTCTTAACGTAGTCTCCAAGATCATTTATAAAAATTAAGAAAAGATCTGGCGCTATTACACCTGGTGTAACGTCTCCGTCAATAATGCCATATTTCGACCGACCAGTTAGAAGATCTCGTATCTATTCCGATATACCGTACGTTCGAATCTTCGATAAAAGGCGGCTACGTGATACATAGTCGAAAGATTTCTGAAAATCCAAAAATATTGCGTCAACTTGCAATCCTGTATTAACAGCATTCTTTTTCATGCGAAAATAGGTCCACGATCTATTCTTCCGAAATCCACGTTGGTTCGGTGCAAGAAATTCATTTTCGTCTAGGAACCTTATAATTAGGGTTCGGATCTTTATGACCTAAAAAAAAGGGAAATGTGCAGGCAAATATGACCTTAAAAATGGGTAAATATGACCTAAAACGACAAAATATGACCAAACATAATTTACAGAATAGAACTCTTTCATCTGTACTAAAATACTCGTCTCTAAATTCCCTTACGTAACTTCGCACTTTCAGAAAATTTTACTTTCGGCATGGCGGTAGGTATACTCACTGATCCACTGCAGATTTAACGATGACTGAGGATAATTCATTGAGATGTTGATTGACGCGGATCGACAGAGGCATGCTTGTCGAGATTAAAAGGCGGGCAGAGCATTACGTTTAGAGAGTGACAATAATGTATAATTTTAATTATTGACTGGTGATTTCTGACCACAGTGAAAATTACTCCCCCATCCCGGCCACCTGCATAGCAAAAGTACAGTTCTGTGAATAAATATCTTAATTTCTTCTCGTATATACCTAGTGAAATTCCCGGTACTATTAAAAAACTACAAGATTTTTCCTCAAAATATGACCATATGACCATAAATATTATCGAAATATGACAAAAACTAGGAAAATGGTCTGGATTTTATATGCTATATAAAATACATTTAAATACAATCAGAAACGTTGAATCAGTATTTAATTCAGCATTTCAGCTCAAAAAGAAACCAGGAAAAAATATGACTTGTCCTAAAAATCCGAACCCTACTTATAATATTCGAACTTGTACCATGCTTCAGAATTCAACTGCCAACAGACCTTAGCGATATGATTTCCTTTCTCGAAAATTGGGACTACTTGCAGGAAATACTTTTTTTCGATTCTAAAGATTTACGGTTTGTATCAGACAGAAATGTCTCGATTTCTGTCGCGTAGTCTGAAAATACGCGTGCTGGGACCCTGTTCCTTCCCCCACTTCAAGGTGCTCCAGCTGCTTTTCAATACCTACTGTATCTCTGAATCCAGTATTTTAATTTTAAAATTGGTGTTCTGTAGCCTTTGTCGCGGCTTTCGTTAACCTCACATCTGTAGTTTAATAGAGTTGACATACTATTGACCCTAGAACTGACATTTTTTACGTGCGACCAACATTTCTTTAGATTGTCCGAGAGGCTTTTAGAAAGCGAATGACAACGGAAACCGAGCGTGGTGGTGTAACGGATAGCGTTCTGGCCTCGCATTCGGGAGGACGGCGGTTCGAATCCCCGTCCGGGCATCCAGATTTGGGTTTTCCATGGTTTCCCCAAATCACTCCAGGTGAATGCCGGGATGCTTCCTTCAAAAGGCCATGGCCGAATTCCTTCCCATTCCTTGCCCCCATCCTTTCCCGTCTCTAAAGACCACGTTGTTAAAAAGGGACGTTAAACTGTTAAAAAAAAAAAAAAAAAAAAAAAAAAAAAAAGACAACGGAAGATATTAAAGGCCTCACGCATTTCCTTTTTTTATCGCCTCTTAAATAGGTTTTCCATGTTGCTACTGTTCACCGTCCATTTGAAGCGTGCGTGTATTATCCATTGCTTAATTCACGCGTGTGTTACTTTGGATCACTTCTTTCTGAATTTGTCCATTTCCTTATAAATCGATATCATATCTCAGCAACGGAGTCTCTTGTTACTTTGAAGATTGTTAATTATCCCTCAAGTAGGCCTACATTCTAAAACATTTTTTAAAGCAAACAATCCTTTCTTCCTTATTGTAACGCACATTTATTGATTTTACGGTTGCGATTACCGTTTCGTTAGCACTAATTTCTGCAGTCATTGAAATCTCTCTAAATAATAGTGGCCTATTTTTTACGATAAGGTTTAAAAGATTTTCGCTATCGTAACTACACCACCCTGGTTCAGTAACCAGCTGTTCGAGATGAAGATCCGAGAAAAGGTCTAGAATGATGTAACAAGCTATTTTATCGATGCCACCAAAGTAGTGGGGGAAGGGGGATCCTGGAACACCGCCATGTGGCAGCACGGTCGTTTTGGTGGGGGGGGACCTCCGTGACGTCACAAGATGGCGGACCGTTAGTTCCTTGAACGGCCGCTGGGAGGGCAGCACCGGTCGGGCTTGCGCTGGACCGTTAGTTTATTTGGTGGCCGCTAGATGGCAGCATCTCCTTAATTTCTTTGGGCGCAGACATTCCACACCGCCCACCCAACCCCTGAGGCAATGGATATTCCTGTTCTGGATGCGGACGTCAGACAAGTTTGGCTGTCGTGTATCGTGGCGACAAAACTATGGATTCGTCTGTCACTTTAGTTCCTAGTGGTCATTCCACAATGAGACTTCCATGGTTTCACCCAAATCACTGCAGGCAAATGCCGGGATGCTATCTTCAAAAGGCCATTCCTTGCCACCCATCCTTTCCCCGTCTCTAAAGACCACGTTGTTAGAGAGACGTTAAAAAAAATCGACTGCCGAGGTATGAAAAGCATAAATTTTTCCTTTTAACGTTCGATATGGAAAAAACCGTCATAAATTGGAAAGATATAAATTCTATGTGAACCTGTTTTCATGAAATTATTTAGCGTTCTGGCCTCGCATTCGAGAGGACTGCGGTTCGAATCCCTTTCCGGGCATCCAGATTTGGGTTTTCCATGGTTTCCCCAAATCACTCCAGGTGAATGGCGGGATGCTTCTTTCAAAAGGCCATGGCCGAATTCCTTCCCATTCCTTGCCCCCCCATCCTTTCACCGTCTCTAAAGACCACGTTGTTAGAGAGACGTTAAAAAGTTTAAAAATATTAAATTATTGTGATAAAGTATTGCAATACCACAAATACGTTATTCCTTTCAAAATTCGTAGCCTCAAAAACCCATCAATGGGTGAAATCCTTTCATTGAAACCGACAGACATTCACCGACGAAGGTAGGGAAAACCATAAATACATTCCGTGTATTTTAAAGGATGTATTAAATTAGGTGCAATGAAACAGCGAGAACCAACCCAATTTTTGAACTCGAAGAGGCATTGAAGGGGTTTAGTGATGTATTTAAGTATAACCTCGATGAATCTAAAGCAAAGTTGTCGATTTGAAAACCAGTTTCTTTCCCTACAGACATTTCTGAAGTGACTACATGATGTCAAACCAATCAGGCTGTAATTTTTTCAAGCCTATTTCTCAACCCTGTCTTTGGACAAGAGCCCACTTGAAAATATTTATGATATGATTAACAAAGCCTTTCCGACACCAAGGCTAGAAAAATCAATGTTTCCAGTTTGACCATGGCAAAACTCAAGGAATGGAAGCATCAGTACGACACCTTATTTTTCTAACTTATCTCTGCTGCCATTGGTATAAAATATCTCATCACACACGTAATTGTTGCCATCCAGGTTAAACCTTTGTCGTCTGTCTATCCAGACCAATCTATGTATCAATTCTGTTATGCTTTCGTAAGCAATCACAAATTGAGTGTCCTTAGCTGCACTTTGTCTAAAATTCCAATCAATCCCTTGTAACACATCAGTGATTGACACCTTTAACTGTATTTTACAGCACAGCACTTCCGTTCCAGGAACGAAATGCCGTCTGTTAATCTTACTAATTTTACCCCTGTCGAATCGAAGTACGCCAGTCATATGTGATAAAAATCGAGTCACGCTAAGCACAGAACATGCCTGAGACCATCGCCTTTGACCAAGGTGGAGATATAGAAAATTTACCCACTCCCTTATGGAAGAAATCCAGTGCCGGCTCCTACTTATTGTCTTTTACGCACTATTCCTAATTCTTTCACCAAGTTCCACCCCTAGCCTCATCGCCAACGTACCCATAGCACTTCCCCAAACCTCCTTCTGTTATCCAATGATTCCCACTCCAATCCCTGATCAGTTACCTTTTGTTCGTGCGTTAAAGTAAACCAAAAACTCATACAGTCTTCTTCTAATCGGTAGCAGGAATTCCAAAATGTTCACTTAAGGTGGTTCTACTGCAGTTTCCCAGGAAAATACCCCCTTTTTCCAGAAAATTATTTTTCAACCAATCAGGACACAGGAGTGTTATCCATTCGGTTTAAATATTCCCATCTCACGCCAACCTTCGGATTCAGGACCAAGTATAACATTTGTTTGTAATTGTGCGCTTCATCCAACTAACCACGATAAAAGTGCCATAATGCCCTTAGCTAACTTGGTCATCAAATAAACACCATAACCCACATTTTCATAGAAGATCCCCACACATCGACAAGTATCCAAAGGTGCAGACACTAGATCAAAGTTGGTGTTTGGATATTTTACCCACTCAGAACTCATCACCTAAAGTCTAGTGCCAGATTGTGGTCATGGTCAACTTAGGCTCCATACACCACTAAGAATTATTCCACCAATATCCATTCCGGCAGCATTATACATCACATACAGCCCCCGACACTCTTCCAATGACATCCAGCCCAGCTCCTTTATTATGTCACTTGTTGAATATTTTACACTGATCACCTAAAGTCTAGTGCCAGATTGTGGTCATGGTCAACTTAGGCTCCATACAACACTAAGAATTATTCCACCAATATCCATTCCGGCAGCATTATACATCACATACACCCCCCCCCCCCCCGACACTCTTCCAATGACATCCAGCCCAGCTCCTTTATTATGTCACTTGTTGAATATTTTACACTGATAAATCTAGCTGCCCCTCCTTTACACCTTGCATTTGATGTACAAAATATGTGGACTCCATACTGGACTATATACAAGCAGTGGTCTGACTGTGGATTTGTACCCAAGTCCTTCGCTTCTCTGATACACCCCCTCATCACCCTCTCTGTTAAATGATTTTTATCCCGAAGTGCATGTAATGAAAAACTTGAGGAAGACAATTCGTATGTCAACACAAACGGCAGTAAACTGTAAAGAGCACAGTGAAATGAGAGATTGCCTAAGACCTGAAGCAATGGTTAGAAGCACACATTGATGGTGAGCATAATTCTAGACTCAAATCCACAGAGGAATGACACGCGCATACACTTGTACATGCATACAGCGAGGTCGACAGAACTAACAGCAAGCATCACGGAAACGATGAAGTGGGGCAGAATTGCCGTTACCACTGATTAACTGGACAGAACTATCGTTACAAAAATCATCAGATAGACGAGTTAAAACCAGGTATCACCATACTTACGCTTACATGCACAAAGAGAGACGCAGATACACATGTACAAGTCTACAGAGAGTTCAGCACAACAACCGGCAACAATCATGGAAACGAAAAAGTGGTGCAGTACTCTCTTGCCTCATGGCTGGCTTAAAAACAGAAGTCTCATTACTTATCATCAGCCTCGTGAAATAGAAGGTGTGCATGTTTTCACCATACACCTAAGTTTTTATACCATAAATAGTGTTCATCACACCAAATTCATTACATTTACCATCAACATGTCTCTCCCACACCGCAATCCTTTCTACCATTCAGTAAAAAGTGACCCCAGTACCATGAGTTGCAATAGATACTTGGCTATCAGACAGATATCATAACGCGCATATTCAAACTAGGTATCAGCCACAAATCCATGCATCTCCATACACAAGCACAAACAAACATAAGTGGAAGGACAGCAAAATCATACGTCCAGATAGACGTGTTTATGGATGGTATCACCATATTTACACATACAGACACAGAGATAGACGCACAGACACTCACATTTCTATGCCTACAGCAAGCTAGACACAACAAACAACCCAATCATGGCGACGAAAAAGTGAGGTAGAACCCCCATGGCTCATAACTGACCAAAAAATCATCAGTAACATATGTTCCAGGTACCATACTTTTCACATCAAAATCATCTCATTTATCTCACACTACAGACGTCACTACCATCCAGTATCATGTGTGCTAGGTACAAAACTGTACACATCAGCACCACCACGTCTATCCCACACCTAAGCCTTTTCTTCCATTCAGTAACATGTACCCCTGGTACCACGAGTAGCAGTAGACATCTGGTCATCAGTCAGATATCATAACTCCCATATTCATACTAGGTCTCACCCACAAATCTATACATCTCCATACACAAGCACAAACACACATAAGTGGAGGGACAGCAAAATCATACGCCCATACAGTGTTTATGGAAGGTATCACCATATTTACGCATACACACACAGAGAGAGACGCACAAACACTCACATTTCCATGCCTACATCGAGCTAGACACAATAACTGGCCCAATCATGGCGACGAAAAAATGGGGTAGAACACCCATGGCTCATAACTGACCAAAAAATCATCAGTAACATATTTTCCAGGTACCATACTCTTCACATCAACATCATCTCATTTATCTCACACCACAGACCTCACTACCATCCAGTATCATGTGTGCTAGGTACAAAACTGTACACATCAGCACCACCACGTCTATCCTACACCTAAGCCTTTTCTTCCATTCAGTAACATGTACCCCTGGTACCACGAGTAGCAGTAGACATCTGGTCATCAATCAGATATCATAACTCCCATATTCATACTAGGTCTCACCCACAAATCCATACGTCACCTCACACAAGCATAAGTGTAGGATCAGCATATCATACATCCAGACAAACGAGTTAAAGGAAGGTATCACCACATTTACGCAAACATACACAGAGAGAGACACATACACACGTACATTTCCATACCTACAGCGATCTCGACTCAACAACTAACCCAATCATGGCAACGCAAAAGTGGAACAGAACACCCATGACTGGCCAAAAATCATAGAAAGACACACATACACACACACTCATATGCCAATGCATTCACACAGTTCTATTCATCACCACACACATACACATAACTGGAGGAAAGAGACTGAATATGCTAGATCCAAACTGAAGAGTTAGAGGATGTGTGAAGTTTGAAATCACAGCCACGTCTCTCCCACACCGCAACCCTTTCTGTCATTTAGTAACATGTGACCCAGGTACCATGAGTTACAATAGGCACTTGTCTATCAGACAGATATCATAACCACCATATTCATACGAGGTCTCACCCACAAATCCATACATCTCCACACAAGCACAAACATATGGGAGGAACAGCAATTCATACGTCCAGATAGACGAGTTTAAGGAAGGTATCACCATACTTACTCATACAGACACAGAGAAAGACGCACACAGACGCATATTTCCATGCCTACAGCGAGCTCAACACAACAACCAGCCCAATCATGGCAAAAAAGTGGGACAGAACCCCCATGGCTCAAGACTGACAAAAAAAATCATCATTAACATGTGTTACAAGTACCAAACTCCTCACATCAACTTTCATATCAGTTAACTCACACTACCGACCTCTCTGCCATTCAGTATCTTTGCTAATATGTACAAAACTGTTCACATGATCAGCACCACCTCTATCACACACCATAAGCCTTTTCTGCTATTCAGTAATATCTGTCCCACGTACCACGAGTATCACGAGTAGACACATGGTCATCAGACAAATATCGTAACTCCCATACTCATACTAGGTCTCAAGCACTAATCCATACGTCACCACACACAAGCACACACAAACACAACTGACCAAAAAACCATCAGACAGACATTAGAGTGTGTGCAAAGGATGACATGTTTTTGCCATACACCTCAGAACTTATTGCATATGGATTATTCATTACACCCAATAAATTACATGTTCCATCAACAAATAGGTAGCCAGTCCGCATTCCAGAACAGAAATATCCATTGCCTCAGGGGTTAGGTGGGCGATGTGGAATGTCTGCGCCCAAAAAAATTAAGGAGATGCTGCCATCTAGCGGCCACCAAATAAACTAACGGTCCAGCGCAAGCCCGACCGGTGCTGCCCTCCCAGCGGCCGGTCAAGGAACTAACGGTCCGCCATCTTGTGTCGTCACGGAGGTCCCCCCCCACCACAACGACCGTGCTGCCACCTGGCGGTCTTCCAGGATCCCCCTTCCCCCACTACTCACCAGTAATGCGAGCCTAAATACGCCAGTCGATATAAGGAAAGTGAAGTCATCATCGCATGATCCTGAAATCGTCGAGCTATATTATTTTCATTATTTATTAACGCCTGGGCATCAGGTCGACTGTTGAAGGCTCAAGACACAAATTTTGCCCTGGCTATGTTAAGTTTGATCTACGTAATTTCGCAAACCGTTTGGATGTCTATTTCATTCTACGAAAGATATTTACTCACGGCTACAAATACACCTCCTCCATGGGAATGCAGTATATCCATACGGAAAAAGTTTTATTAAAAATTTCTGCCAAACTTATATTCGGTTTAACAAGCTTCCTAAAACGATTACTATATCGGCATTGGTGCTGCTGGTAACACTTTCTAGTTCAGGCAGTTTGCTACAAACATTTCTTCAATCAGACACGAGAACTTTTAACTTACGAGATTCTCCTAATCTGCTCCTAACATGCGGTGTAGAATTTTTTTCGGCTGCCCGTAAGTGTATTTCAAAGTCCCGGGTCTTCCTCTCTCAGCCTAAAAAAACCCTCCAATGCACTTGCTACCCGCACCTGTCACGATTCAACCTTATAGTGGAGATCGAGGAACCTGCAACCAAGATCGCCACAGTAGCGCAGAAGGCTGTGATTCAGATGTTCATAACGGCTCTGAAAAAGTGGTTCACAACATGTTACAGGCCGAAAGCTTCTCTGCTCCACGCGGATGATGTCATGGATAACCGCCATTCTCGTCATATAGTTTTATCCACGCAGCTATCTTTATTTCGTCTGCTGAGAAAAGATCTAACTAACTGTATGTTGAAAACCTTGCGCTCTGAAGAACAGCTGAAGCTGTTGAATCTTATCTGCAGTCCTTCAGATAAGTAAGAGCTTTGAAATAACTGAACAATAAATCTTATGATTCAAGTAAGCACATACCTCTGCATCAAAGGGTGACATTTTGTTAAGTATTAAATTTGGACAGTAAAGACAATTAATTGAATTTCGTATTGGAATACTCTCAAACGATTATGAGATTATCTTGTCGGAACCTCAAGACAAGAAAACATTTTTATTTTATTTTGTTTTTCCCCCATATACAAAGACAATTTAACTGCGTCTGCCTTCCCCTTTGTTCACTACCGAATCAATGTAAATCGTATTTGCACAGTTTGAAAGCTTGACTCTACGTGACCGAGATAATCATTCGTTCGTGCCGAGAACAGATCAAACTGCACCTATCTCAGATGAACAGATGAACACTTCTTTATGAGATATCCACCAAAGATCTCACTACAGAATAGATAAACACTCCACTATTTAGATTCTCTTAATACTGTTGTTTTGACCACCTAACAACGGTTTTTTTTTTTTTTTTTTTTAATTTCTTTAGCACGTTAGAATAAACGAAAAACGTTAATCAACCCACAACATCAAAGATTAACTTTCCACTAGGCTTAGCGAAACTGCAGGATTTTATTTACGGCAAAGGTTACAAAGATATTACAATAAAAAAAGTCTCTAATAAATTTGACTGAAACTGAAAGTCTGTTCAGAGGATAGAGCGGCAACGCGGTACGTCGCTGATATAACCTGAAAATATTTTAAGCTACACGACTATCGTCTCAGCTACCACATCTACATGTGAGAAGGCCATTAGATTATGGAGCTATCGACTAGAACTTGACTTCTGGTTGCTGAGCTTACGAGTGTTACAGCGGTTAGTGGACAGTCTAAGTACTTTCCGCTTGAATATATTGCGAACTTCTACTTTGATTTACATCTGCAATAAAGTACTTGTCTTAAAAAGTTTGGATTGCAGTGAAAAAAGATAGATCAGGAAAATGTGTGGTTTTATGGAGGACTATATACAGGCTGAGTCAAAAAGGACTGTACAACTTTGGAATGATATATAAATTTGTTAAGATAACTTACATAATCGATAGATGTGTCATTTTGTAGTAAATAATCTCAAGTTTGATATACATAGTGCATCAGTACTCCATACCGTCACCAGGAGCGCCAGCGTAGTGCAAAGTTTTTTTTTTTTTATTATTTTATTTATTGACACTTGGCCTGTTGGCCATACAGTCAATTTACATTCTATTTATACATATACACTGATTCGCTCACATTTCCCCAATCATATATACAAATCACTGTTAAAATTATAAAGATGGTTAGATGGAGAGTTAAAGATTAAACATTTTCACAGTAAATTTTGATAATACATAATTTTATAGTTATTAGGTTAAAATGTGATAAAACCATTACCGTCTAGTGTTCCATGAACGGTAACTATTTGCAATATTGAAGAGTGGGGTGGGATCTCCCGTTTATATCTCTATATTGTTTCTTGTAATAAAATGCACCATCTTTTGGTATACAGAAATATTTCCTAAGGCAAGAAGATGGCTGACATTGACTGGATATCTTATACCCCAATGTTTCAAGTCTTCCCAAAAGGTGTCCGTTTCTTCCTTGTATTTATTACATCCAAAGAATATATGGTTTGTGTCGGCCTCGGACTGCCCATCACATTGACAAAAAGGGGAGTTCACTAGCTTTATTTTGTATAGATGGCTTCCGAATCTCCCGTGGTTGAATTTTAGTCTCGATATTATGGTGACTGCTTTTTTTTGTGGCGTATTTCTTTTGGAACCACTGTGTCCTTGGTATCAACGGATGTATCTGCCTATAATGTGCTCCTTTGTGTTGGTTAGTGGATTTCCACATATCATTCCAGGTCTCCATACATTTTTGGCGAAATAGTGGGATTAGATCACTTCCTATTAGAAGTTCAACTGGGTTTCCTGTTTGTGCGGCTATTTTTGCAAGAGCATCCACTCTTTCATTGCCATGTAGTCCGACATGCGCCTTGACCCAGATAAAAGAGATCTTCATACCTTGTTTTCTTTATGTCGGTCATCAACTCCATTATGTTATACAAAAGTGGAGTCCTCCCTCTATCTTTGATTCCATCATCCAGTTTTTGCAATGCCGATTTGCAGTCTGTGAGAACAACTGTATTCTGAATGCGCATCTCTAGCGCATATTCCAGCGCTTTAAGTATTGCAAACAGTTCGGCTGTGAAAGAGGATGTTTCCTCACGCAGCTTGAACAACCTTTCCACTATGTTAGTGCTGTCAAAAAAGGCACTCCCAACCATGTTGCCAGTCTTTGACCCATCTGTATATATATATACCACTCGACCCATACCACTTAGATAGTCATTTAGAAGATTATTGTTGCTAAGGGCGTTCTCTGAATATCTCAGATTTTCTACGATCTCGTTCCGGATCATATGGGTTTCGTAGTCAACTTCGTAACATGGTAATCTTGGGAGAGAGAACACTTGTGTCTGATATTCATTTAGCTCAGCGATGGCCGCAACTAGAGGTGGGATGTTCCTGTGGGTCCAGTAAGCAGAGGTTGATGTTGCTGCCCACAGGGCGCGTATTTTATTGTAAGCGCGTTTCCGGTTTTCTGGAACTGTTTTATTATAAACTTTTACTGAGATATTGGCGCCTCAGTGCGAGTGGCATTTCATTGGTTTCGACTAGCAGTGCATTGGTTGGCGTCGACAGGAATGCCCCTAAGCAGAGTCGAAGAGCTCGGTACTGACATTTGTCCAGGCGGTTCAGAAGTTGATCGGACGCGGGATCCGTAAAGTACACAGCCATAATCTAGGTGAGGTCGCACCATGGCTTTGTAGAGAGCTATTGAGATTTTGGGATCAGCCCCCCACCAAGCACCGTTAGTGGCTCGGAGTATGTTTATTGCTTTATCACATTTCCCAACTGTTTCACATATCTGACGCGTCCATCTTAGCTTGTTGTCTAAGTATAATCCCAAATATTTGATATACTTTAGGAGAGGCAATGTATATGGTCCAAGTCTTATGTTTTCAGCTGCCAGTACCTTATGCCGGGTGAAGGTTATTACTGCGGATTTTTCTGGTGATATTTGGAGTCCGTTTTCCTTTAGCCAAGTCTTGAGTTTAGTTAGCGTTTGGCTAAGATAGAAATAGGTGTCCTGAAGGTTCCTGGATGTTTTGTAAATGCAAAGGTCGTCCGCATATTGTATAAACCAGGTATCTGGTGACAGTGTTATGCCAATGTCACTACAGTATATTATGAACAGGAGTGGTGCCAGGATAGACCCTTGCGGGAGCCCAAAACTTGTACGCCGAGGACCAATTTTGCCAGTTGGTGTCATAATTATCAAAACTCTATTTTGCAGAATGTTCCAAAGATTTAATATAAATGTTTCAGGCAGTTTCATTAGGAGGAGTTTTTGTACTAGGATTTCTGGAACAACATTATCATATGCTCCAGTCAAGTCTGTAAACACACACGTTGTGTACTTGTTAGCTGTCAAGCTCTCTTGTAACTCGGTAACTAGGTGTGCCAGAGCGTCAAGCGTACCCAGGCCTCTGCGAAAACCGTACTGAAAATGGGGGAGTTTTATATAGTGTTCCACGTGCCACTCTATTCTGAGCCTAATCATACGCTCCAGGGTTTTATACATACAAGACATGAGAGAAATCGGCCTGTATGATGCCGGGTCGCATGGGTCCTTGCCTGGTTTGAGGATAGGGACTATTCTTACAGTTTTCATAGATTCGATGTCAATGCGTCGTAACCAAATGTCGTTCATTACTTTTAGAATTGCTAACTTGCCTTTTCTTGGTAGATATTTGAGCATGGCGTAATGGAGGTTGTCTGGCCCAGGCGATGTGTTCTTACTATTACTGACAGGCGTTTCGAACTCTTCCAGATTAAATGGCTGTAGTATCTGTTCATTGGATGTATTTTCCTGTAGGCAGATCTTGTTTATTACTGACGGTGGTGTCATCTTCTCCAATATCTTCTCTAACACCTCTTGCGTTGCGGTATGAGTTGAGCGGTTACTCGATGAATTACGGAATTTTCTTATCTCGTTCCACACAGTGATCGGGGAGGTGTTACGGTTTAAGTTTTCGCAAAAGGCTATCCACTTTTGCCGCTTTTTCCTTTTCAAGAAGCGTTTTACTCTGGCCTGAATTTTACTTAAAAGAATAAAGTTTTCCTCCGTTGCGTGTTGTCGATAGATTTTTAGGGCTTGTTTTCGTTCTTGAACTGCCGCGGTACATTCTGAGTCCCACCAAACTGCAGATCTTCTTCGCTTTAATTTCACTGGGTGGTTTTCGGGAATCGTCGTAAGAGCCGCTTGTTCTATTCCGTTTAATATTTTCTCATAGTCACGCTGCGTATCCCCGGTTTCTTTGAAATTTGAGAATATATTGCTTGCTGCTTTTCTGTAGGCGCTCCAATCGGCACGCTTAATGTTCCATCTATACGTGGGTTTTCTTCCTTTGTATTCTATGTGATGTCGTTGATAAGAGAAAAAAATGGGAAGGTGGTCGATCCACTGGGGTCTTTTATGGTTGTCCAGACGGCTGTATGGGAGAGGTGGGTCGACGCCAGAATTATATCTACAGCTGATCTCCGTTCTCCTGGTTTTGATATCCTTGTGTACGAGCCGTCGTTAAGGACCACTAGTTCCTCTTCTTCTGCTACCTCCATTATCAGTCTTCCGACAGCGTCCGTTCTTTCACTCCCCCAAACCAGATTATGACCGTTTACATCGCCCATTAAAATTACAGGTCGGGGGATTTGTTTCACATAGGAGCTAATAACCTGCTTGCTTACAATCGTATTTGGAGAACGATAAATTACTAGTATGGTCGATTCAATACCGTTAACGCGCGTTCTTATTGCGCATCCTTCTACACCATTTATTACATTCCTTAGTTTCAGGCTGCGGAATGGTATGTTTCTTCTAATTAGTATAGCCACTCCACCGTACCCGTCTGCTCTGTCGTATCGCTCGGTATTATAGCCAGGGATGTTGAATTGTTCCTTAGGTTTAAGCCACGTTTCTGCAATTCCGGCAACACATACATCGTACGATTTTAATAGATGGTGCAAACTTTCTTTGTTGGAACGAACAGAACGTGCGTTCCAGAATAAAAGATTCTTCACTTCCCTATTCCCCGCCATTGTTGCTTAGTTCTTCCTCTGTACCGTGCAGGTTGCTTGTGGATTCTATAATCCTACTAATATTATCCCTTATTGCGTCGATTGGGAGTGTCCCTCCTCCAGATTGTATCTGCAGTAGCAGCGTAGTAATGAAATTAAGCATTATTTCTATTAGGCGATGCCTGTCTGATGTGGCTGGAGGATCCTCCATGTTATTGACGGTGCTGGTTAAATTACTCTGTAAGGGCACCGTTGGTCTTTGGCTAGGAATGTGATATTGCTGGTAATCTTTCCAGTTATTTGTATTGCTATGTGTCGTGATCTGTTGAGGTCGGACGACTTTTGAATTAATTCCCGGAGGTACCATGTTGTCTCGTCTAAGTGGGACTGGGTTTGTCCCATGCAGTGGCTTGGACTGATTATTCTGCGGGGTTGTCCTCATAGGGAACAGCGACATGTTCTGTTGTCTAGACAGTACCGGAGATTGGGAGACAATCTGTGGAGGGGTTGCTGCCGCCCTTGTGTGTGGCCTGTTATCAAATGAGGCTAGCTGGTAGGTTGGTTGTTGGTAGTTGTTGACAGGAAAAGAGTGCATGACCGGCAGAGGCGGAAATTCAGTTGGACTATTGTACTGCAAGTTGATGTTGGTTGCAGCTTGAGCGTAGGGTCTATTCTCATGTATAGCTGTGGCCTCGCTATAGCTGACATTATTCAACGCCATATATTGCTTAATGGCTCTCGTCTTCTGATATACGGGACACAGTCGATCTGTGGCTAAGTGTTGGCCAGAGCACAGAGCACACTTAGGTTGGGACGTTTTAGGACATGACTCAATGCTATGATCGGATGCACAAAAACCACAGCGCGTTTGGCTTCGGCACTGATTGCTCCCATGACCGAAACGCAAGCATTTGTAACACTGGGTAACTGATGGGATATAAACCTCAACATTACAGCGAACCCCGTGGATGTAGACAAATTTAGGCAGCAGCTGAGATTTAAATGTTAATACACATACGGGAAGTGGTGTGAGTTCCTGTTTACCTTGTTTTACAACTTTTTTATTGAACCGTCGGATACCTACTACTTGGGCCTCACATTCTATCACTGAGAGTATTTCTATGTCACTCAGGGAGATGTCCACGTTCCTAATTACACCCTGTTTGTGTACCATGAACTTTGGGATGTAAGCCACCATATTGTTTCTAGCGAAGACTTCCGATGTTACGAGGCTATTTGCCGCCGCACTACTGTTTGTTTCAATTTTTATTCTATTACGACCAGAACTCGTGATGTTCAAAAGATGATTTGATCTTAGGATACCTTGCTCACGTAGTAGCTTTCCTATAACCATTGGATGTAACCGGCCTATGTTCTTCTCCTTCCCCTCTACAAAAACTATAAATGGGCCGTAATCGCTTGCGTCGTACCTAGCTTGATGTATTCTGCTGCGCGTCCTGTAGACTGCTGCCGGAAATGGAGGGTGCAGTTGCCGCTTGTGTTGCTGTTGTTGCTGGTACTACTGGAGTTGCTGACGTTGTTGGTGTCGTGTTGACAGTAGACATCGGCTGCTGGGCTGCTGAATGTATCGCTGAGAGCCGTGCGACTTTCTCTGCTGCATGGGTTGATTTTCTTACATCTTCTTCTGTTGGTACCTGGCGTTTAGCAGGCTTGTTACTTATGCTTTGGCTACCAAGCATGGGATCGTCTGGTACCACACTGAACTGATAATTCACAGACTCGGTTAGAATGGCTTCGTCAGTTTGTTGGATGCTAACTGTGTTCAACGCAGCTGCAATTACCGACCCGGTTGGCGTGTCACTATGATTTTCAAATTCTGATGTGTGGTCCTGAAGGCCACAAGTTCCGCCTTCGCCGTACATCCCACCGAACATTGTGGGTGACGGTCACACGGACTAGTATGTTAGATGAGCACGATTACCAATCGATTGTTTTCACCTAGAACACAGTAGATTGTATTTCTTGGTAAACTATTACGTCTACCACACACACTACTTGTTTACCGCGACCGATTAGCTAGCTTCGGTTATAACTTCACCAGGAAACGTAAACTACCAGGAAGTTGTTGCTCCGAGAGCTCGCTACAGACTGTAGTGCAAAGTTAAAATGGCTTCTTTCACTGGTGCGGATCGTGCTCGCTGTGTGTTTTGGTTTCATGAAACGAACTCTGCATTTATTCGGCGCAAATTTCGCACCGAATACGCTAAAGAACCTCCTAAAAAAACCAAGCTGGCCTACAATTTACTCTTGGCACAAGAACTTTGTTGAGGCAGGTTGTTTACTGTGAAAATTTACGCCCGATTTGTTGTAACGATTGTGGGAAGCAATTGATTACCGGTGGGTTGCCACAAGTCAAATGATAGTCACATCGAACCAAAATGACACTTGACACTTTTATATGAAACTTGAGGTTGTTTGCTACAAAATGACACATCTACAGATTCAGTAAGTTGTAAAGTCCTTTTTGACTCACCTTGCATATTCTTTATTCCCTCTCGTGCGTTAGTTTGATATTGCCAGCGGAGAGAATAGCTGCCACAAACTGTTTTGTGAACTGCTAAGGACAGATGTAAGACTGTTGATTCAACCTTTAATAAATAAATAAGTAAACTGTAAACAGCGTTTATAAACTTTTTGTCAACGAGTTTCAGTGTCTGTTTAACAGTACGTTGGTCAATTTCCTGACATATTTTACATTTTGACACCATTTGCATCTTCAAATCATATTCTGTATAATGAATGTTCTTTCTATATGTCATGATCGTTGTTTTCCGACACTTGCTATGGATTAAGTCGATATTAGCTCGCACAAGGAAATTTATAGCTGCTTCACGTGTTAAAAATTGGCCTTAATGTACATTTTCGACAAACACAGTGGGTATGAAAAATTCTATATCTGTGTTTCATACAGGATTTAGTAATCAAAATAGCTATATTTATCTTTTTTTAGTAATTAGACTTAGTATTCCAAACATCACCGCGAAAACTGAAATTTGTATATATTTCAATGGTTCAAACAGCAGTTGGATGAATATTTACACTTACACCAGACAACAGGAATATTTCACGTGGGTGAACGGCAAAGCTCGGGCCTGCGTCCAACCATCCAGAATCAGATTTCTGTTCCCCAAGCCAATTCCAGGAAGGTTCATTTCCAAGTGGACGCCCAAATGCCTTGTACTCCCTTGTCAGCCATCCTTTTCGGCTCTAATGACGAACCATAAAGACAAACAAAAGTCATAATTCTTAATGTTTCCTAATCCTAATAATCAGTCGCTACAAACTTGTTGTAAGTAGTAATAATTCTGATTAGGGAGTGTGCACAAACTACGTGGCTCGGTCCAGGTGGGGGGGAGGGGTTTGCTGGAAGGCTACGATGGGCTACGTGGGGGGAGAGGGGGTTCCGAGCCAGGCCACGTAGCTTTCCTTTCATAACATTTTTCACAGTTAAAATGAGGAACAGAACTCACAACAGCATGTGAATATTTATTTCCCTCAGTTAATTATCTCCGTATTTAATTTCCAATCGTCTGACAAGAGAAAACGGTACAAAATGTCTTCTGGAATCAAAAGGGAAAAAAGCTACGTGCTACGTTGGAGGGGGAGGGGGTAAGAGGCAAAAGCCACGTAGTGCTACGTGGGGGGGAGGGGGGGTTCACAGGAGACCAAAATGGAGTTACGTGGTTTATGCACGCTCCCTTACTTGTGAATAAGAGCTTAATGCTGTTAACTTATGTACTACATTGTTATTTTTTTTAAATGTTGTTTATTATATTTACTTGTCTTTTGATTATATCATAGTTGATATTAGGGATACTGTGGTACCGTTAAACACACTCATAATAATCTTCCTGCTGAATGTTTGCGGAAAATATAATCTATAACCCTTTTATCTCTTACTGGCACTCCAACATTTGAACTATTTTTATTGGGGTTTCTGTAATATGGTTACCCACTGAGATCATCATCACTATATTGTCGTATCTACCTAATAAAAATCTACCACTGTCATCATAACTACAGTCCATATTATAACACTATCAATTACAATTTTGCTAATGGAATGCAGCACTAGTGTGTCCTATATTAAAAAAGGAGGTAGGTCAGAAACTGAAAATTATCTAAGCATAAAAAGAAAATAGTGCACGGAAAGGTCGACTATAAACTAGATTGCAAAAACAGTTTAAATAACACGACGTTACAAAACGCTACATTTTACGATCAGATAAGAACAAGATAAAAATCACCTTAAGCGTTCGTTGTGGGTAACAATGACTTTCTTATCTAAGCCTTATGCAGACGAAAAACAACTGACGCTAACACTGCTTTCAGCGAAAATTATGAACTACGTGATATTCTCGAGTAACCGGAAAAACCAGGCAAAAAAACTTTTTAATTAGAGTTCTGCGTCTCGTCTACATCGATATCGTTAGAGCAAGGAGAAAAGAAAGAGTCGGAACTAGGCTATAGCCTTTTGAAGGAGCCATCCAGGCACTCGCCTGAAGTGATTTCAGGGAACCATGGATGGGGTTTGACCCGGTGCCACGCTCACCCGCCACGTTCCAGTTGCCAAATGAAACTCACCCACAACTCGTAGTATATGAAGTGCTATCACATTTCGTGGAAGCGTTGCTTCTGGCGACGTCCAGGTTATTAGCGGTAGAAAAGGACTGAAGGGAAAGAACAGGAAGTAACTCACACATGGACTTTTGAAGGAACCATCCCTACATGATCTGCTTTAATGGGTACAGATAGTCGGCAGCTGACTTGCGTGCTTACATTAAGAATCAGATGATCGTTGTGTTTCCTCTCAGCGATTATTATATTTTAGTTATTCACCGGAAGTCCTTGAGTTAGTCAGAAGTTTTAACTAAATACTTCCTATATTTCATCTTCTGACAAATAATAATAAAATATTCTGAACCATGATTTGGTATTGATAATTCATAGAGATAAATATTAAACCAACATTTGTCAGTAGCCAACGTTGTTGTATATATGGGGAATTTCTCTTATAATCAAGTTATGAAACAGATATTAGCTTATAATTTCTGTTTACAATCTGTATTTTAACGGATCATTTAAATTTCAGGTCTCTCCTTGAAATTTAATGCATAAAAAATGAACTAGTATAAATATGTATTCTTATAATCTACTTATTTACTTGCTGATTTCGTTGAATGTACTAGCGGTATTAAAGTTAAAATTCTACCTCTGAACTATAAACGACACTACACTCAATTTGAATAAAAACTATTAATGCGCAATTGTAATTGAATTTGTTTCACTCCAGTTTCTAGGGCATCTCCAAAGGTGTATATGCTTGTCATTTGTACATTTTTACTAGCTAAAATAATTATGAAAACAATATAGAGTGGATAATAATTTTTAATTAAATGTAGCTAACAAAAATGTACAAACTTCAGACAGAAACTACTGAAGATACTCTAGGAAATGAAGTGAAAAAGAAAAAATTTCAATGGCGTATTATTATTTATCATAAATGAATGATTAATTTGCAATTGAGGAAATGGCCTACAACATCCAGATGTAGGACATATTCGGTAAAACGTATCGGTGTAAATTCTTTGTTTCTCCTGTTTTAACTTGTGTCGAGACTTTTTGGTCTTCTTGCGTCCGTCCCATAATCTCAGCGGATGTTCTACTCTCCTTGTGTTGTTTCCATGATTCAGCTGACCAGCATTCGAGCTGACGTGGATATTTGTGGCTACCGGAGCGCATGCAGGAAGTGGTTGATAGGGACTTTTAAACTGACCACAGCCTCACGTTGTGTATGTGAAGAATGGTTAACAGTTCCTCTTCATGCTGAGTTACGTTAAGCAATGCATAATATTTTAAAACTAAGTCACTATGTCGTCTTAAGACGACACGAATTTATAGTAATTTTAAAACTGTTACAGGGAAAATGTGTGTACATTTGGGACAATATTAGTAAGCTGCAGGAATGGAATCATGACTCTCTGTTTGGGTTGTAAGTTGAATGAATGTGATTTGCGCAAAATAATGAGCACCCCGTGGTCCCGGTAGAAAAATAGGGTATGATGTGAAGTCGTGAATCTGAGATATATATATATATATATAAAGATGAATGCATGTTTGTTTGTTTGTTCTTCATACAAATCCACGGGTTTCATCCGATATCGATGAAACTTTGCACACTTATCCTTTGAAACAAGGAGAAAAATACTGTATGCATATGGTTGAAAAATTATCTGTATAAATAATACATGTTGTCTTATAATTTCGAAAAATTACTGAACGGTGTTAGACATACGCGTAGGATGTGTAGGTCTCTGTACTGCCTTTTCTTATAGCGGTCGGTTAGCTCAGTGGTTTAAGCGCTTGCATCATGCTGTTTGGATCGTGGTCTCCGGTTCAAATCTCCGTGGAGGCAAAGATATTTTAAAAATTGTTTTTGATCGTAAGAGTCACGCCTGGACCGTCGGTTATTCGGATTGAACGTTAAACTGTAGATATCACAAATTTAGGGGTTCAATGCGAAGCAAATCGTAGGTAGTCTTACAGTGATGTAGGTTTACACATTTTTAGTTATAATGATCCCTCATGGGTTGTTCGCAGTCAGTATGTGTGTGTGTGTGTGTGGGGGGGTGTGTGATCTGCAGTAATAATACTATAAATGCGGAAGTAAGTCTCTCTCTTTTTTTACGTTTTGACTACTAAATGGCTATATCGATAATGACGGAATTTGTCAAGAAAATCTGTAGGAAGGGCACAGGACATTTTTTTTTCGGTATGATTAACAGATGTAGCCACTAAATTTTAAGAACTTATTGAATGCTGAAGTAATATGTTGGAAATTGATTCTTTTCAAGAGACAGGTTCGACGGTAGAATGATATAGTGATAGCTTTCCTGTCATATTATGCCGACTCGGTTTGTTAGGGACCAATCCTTCGTTACAACAGCTTCCTATATTCAATTCTGGCAAAGAAATTCTTAATCCACGTGTACGAAGTCGCGGGTATCAGCTAGTTAAGATAAAAGCATTTAATTGCGATTCACGCAAAAACCACTCGTCAGAGTCAATATGTTTATCGTACGAGCAGCATTGTGTTATCTGGCGACAGCTAATAACACATATTTCCTGTAGCTCCTGTCGCGTTCCGAGGAAGAAACTCCTCAGTACACAGTGTAGCAGGATGAAAGATAAGAAGAAGGGTCAATAAATCTTAAATCTAAACTCTTGGTAGAAGGTAGTTTCATTCATCGGAACATTGTCGTAACAGTTAGAAATCTGGATTTTCTTTTCGTAAAACAAACATGTATACTGATCAGTCAGAACAATATGACCACCTACGTAATAGCCGGTATGTCCACCTTTGGCACTGACAACAGCGGCAACGCGTCTTGGCATTGAAGCAATGAGTGCTTGGTAGGTGGCTGGAGGGAGTTGGCGCAACATCTGCACACACAAGTCACCTAATTCCCGTAAATTCCGGGAAACGGAGCGATGAGTTCTGACGTCACGTTCAGTCACATCCCAGATGTGTTCGATCGGTTTTAGAGCTGGCGAGCCAGCACATCAATTGCAACTCGCCATTGTGTTCCTCGAACCACTCCATTACACTCCTGGCCTTGTGACATGGCGCATTATCTTGTTGAAAATTGCCACTTCTGTTGGAAAACGTGGTCGTCATGAAGTCGTGTACGTGGTCTGCAACCAGAGTACCATACGTATTGGCCGTCATGGTGCCTTCTACGAGCTCCACTGGAGCCATGGATGCCCACGTGAATGTTACCCAGAGCATAATTGAGCCGCCGCCAGCTTGTCTCCGTACCGCAGTTCATGTGTCAAGAAGCTGTTCCCCTGTGAAACAACACCCTCGGCATGATGAAGAAGGTAAAGGGATTCATCATACAATGCAACGCTCTGTCACTGCGCCAAAGTCCAGTGACGATTGTCACGTGCCCATTTCAGTCGTAGTTGCCGATGTCGTGGTGTTAAAATTGGCACATGCATTGGTCGTCATCCATTAATGACGTGAGATGATTTTCCGGAATTCCGAACCCCTAAGGTCGGTTTATTGGACCAATAATACCCCCCTAAAATCGACTTTCACGTCATTTGTAGACTTTTTTTTTAGCTCTACAATCCTACAAGAATTCAATCTTAGTGAGATTTCAGTTGACTCCCCCCCCCTCCCCCTTGGTGAGATTTCGTGGGATTTCGCCGCCCCCCCCCCCTATTTCACCTCACGTTGTTAATGGACGCCCCCTTAGGACTGTTTGTTGCACTGTGTGTTCAGACACACTTGTACTGTGCCCAGCATTAAAGTCTGATGTTAGTTACGCCACAGTTCGCCGTCTGTCCAGTTTTACCAGTCTGCCCAACCTACGACCTCCGACATCTGTAGTGAAGGGTGGCCGCCCAACCCCTCGACGTTTGGACTTGGTTTCACATTGGTTTCGGCCCTTGTTGAAGACACTCATTACAGCATTCCTCGACCAGTCGTGCAGTTTCCGAAATGCTCGTGCCGAGCTTCCGGGTCATCAAAATCTACCCTAGGTCAAACTCAGATAGATCGAGCGCCTTCCCCTGTCTAAAAACGGTTAACATACTCACTGATACTACATGCAGTGTACGTGTGTCTGACTAGCATTCATTCCTCCTTAGGCAACGCTGCTATCACCTGGACAGTTTTATATCGATAGTAGGTAGGTGGTCGTAATGTTCTAGCTGATCATTGTATATAATTTTAGCCAAAGGTTAAACAGAAACTAACTGCTAGACTGAAAGACAACATTTGGTATCCTGTCGTTTTTGTGCTTTTATTTGTTGGTGCTTTACGACTTATGGACATCAGATTCATTACAGCAGGGAGAGTATTTTGGACAAGGAACGGGAAGACAATCTTGGTATGGCCTTTGATAAGCAATTGCCCCAACATTTGCCAGGTGTGATATGGATGGCCCGACCTGTAATTGAAACCAGGTCTTCCTGAATGCCAGGTCCTAACGTTTTTGCACCTGAAAGAACTTATTTCACCGTCTGCATCGGGCATGCTATCTTAATAAAAATAATTCTTGAACATAATGATAAGTTGATTTTATGCAGTGAGCAGTTATCAAAAACCATTAAATCATTTTATGACAGTTGGAATCGTGAACACCAATCGGGCAAATGTGAGTCGAGCCACGTATCACAAGCTTGTCATTAAACTCCATACTTAATACAGATTCATAACGAACCAATTAGCCTTATCCAACAAGACTTGTTTCCCCACTCTTCCTTCTCTTTCTCAAGTCGTCCTTGATTGCATCAAGCCATCTGAATATTGTCCTTGCACGTTACTCCCTCTCCCTTTGGGTACGGAATGTTAGAAAATTAAGATTTTTGAATTTTTTTAATGGCGTACGGTTTCCTAAATGATTTTATTTTACCGTTAGTATACGTATCATTTTATGTAATATTACTTTCATGCTGGAGTTAAATATCTAAGGATGGTTAAGGTAATTAAAAACTAATTCTGATTATGTACGAATGTATCAGTTTTTTGTTTATATGTGTTATTTTGTTTATGAAACGTGTATTTTTAAGGCGGGAACGGGTCACAGTCTCAGCATTCTCCTACATGATCACGGAAACCCATCTGAGATCAGGACGATTGATATGCCTATAGCTGAATTTAGACTTACGATGTCGGCACCGCCTCAAATGGGAATAGCATTAACATAAAACAAACTGTAATCTAGGAGTAACTTTTTTCTTGCACTTAGCAGATCTTGGAACGAAAATGAATTTTAGAAATAAATTTAAGGGAATTCTGTATAGCTCGCTCCGTTATGTGTCATCACAAATTTACTTCTCTAGTCCCAACACCGCTCTTCTCTCTCTCCTCAAGGTAGACCGAGGAATCTGTGATAGGATATAAACTACATTTAAACTTTTCCCATCGACTGAATAATATTTTCTTTTGCTGTCATCAGTCTTTAGACTGATTTGAAGCAATCCTTCATCCCTTCCTATCTTGTGCTAACTTCTTTACATCGACATATCCTTTACAACTAGGCTTGCCAACGTTTCAAATTCCATGACCGGACAAATGTCGACTTTTCATATATGCACGACCGACATTTGCCCGTGCGGGGGAAAGGGGGGGGGGCGGTGTATGTTACAAACAGTAAAAGTTATAGGGCAATTTGTTTTATTTTTACAATATTATTATCTCGAACTAAAAAATTACAAAAAACCTCTGCGGAAGAAACCGTTTTTCACTGCCTTTATTCCATCAAATTTCACATGAAAGTAATTTTATTTATTTTACATATGCGATGCAATCGTTTTCTCTATGCGCTAGGTTTTAAACCGTCATTTGACAGCCACGCCGTCTCTGAAGCAGTTAAATTCTGAATTTTGTCTGGTCACACTCATTACGTATTTCTAACATACACATTAATAACATTATTTAAGTCGCCAAACAAAATGAATAAGATGTTCCGTCCTCGACATAGTGTAGGTATCTGAAACAATAACCAATCGCTTCACGATAATCAGTTATGCGATTTGTCGTAAACGTTTTAACAGGAGACGAAAAAGTTGAATTATTTTCAGTGAATGGGGGAATAAGGAGCGAGACGTGGCGTCCTTGTTTACTTCCTACACATCTGAGAAATCATCAACCCTAATTTTTAAAATTTCTTAATAACCGGACATCTTTTGTCCGGTCACATGTAGTGACCAAATGCGGACAAATCGCTTTAGAACCGGACGATTGGCAATCCTACTTCAACCAACGTCTTCAATTATCTGCTTCATCCTTCTTATATTCTAGTCTCTGACTATCTGTACTCCCTCCACTAACAATTAATCAATCCTACATGTCTCAAAATATGACCTAACAACCTGTCTCTTCTTAGTGTACAAGACTTCCCCAAATTTCTTTCCTCACCCGTCATTTCCAAAACTTGTTCATTTCGTACTTTATCTGTCCACTTTCAGCATCCTTCTATAGCACCACATTTCAAATGATTGAATTTTCCTTCTTTCTAATATCCCTAAAGTTCATGCTTCGCTACTACAAAGTGCTACTGAGCGTGGTGGGTGAGAGGTTAACGCTCTGGCCTCGTATTATGGAGGACGCCGGTTCGAAACCTAGTCCGGACATCTAGGAGAATGCCGGGACGCTTCCTTCAACAGCCCATGGCCGAATTACTTCCCGTTCCTTGTCTCCAGTCCCATCCCGCCTCTAGTGACTTCGACGTTGACATAAGTAATAAAAAAAAAGAGCTCTACAAGAAAACCCAAATGAAACTCCACAAAACTATATAGAAAATTAGATACAACAAAAAGAGTAAACGTAATAGTGTAATCCCTAAATATATGATAAATATTTTCCTTTTGTGCAACCAAGTCCCAACATGCCAGGGTAATAGCGACATGGTTGGATTTTTGGGAAGTGCTAACTAAAATCTAGACGATACTTCAATTTCTTTCTTAATACCAAATTATGCAGACAACTACACAATCTTTAGGTATAAATGAAACGATATTTTAATTAGTCGCAAAAAAATCTGGTGCTTAAAATTTTAATAATAATAATTGATAAAAATTGCGATAGGGCGCATGCTCCGGTGGCAATTTCCCTATACACCCGTCCTTCTCCTTTCCTCTTCCCATATACTTTTGAATTCCACTAATTTTTACTTTAAATTATTTCAGTGCTTTTGTAAATTATTTATCATTTCTCTCGTTAATTTATTCCAATCACTTCCTACGAATGAAAATTTTCGCACACCCTTATGCCTGAAATCAAGTGCCATCTTGTCGTCGTGGTCATCTTTACCCTTCCACGCACTTTGTCATAATTTTCCCACCAATGTCTTTCCATGCTTCATCACCAATATATGCCTCGTACACTGCCATGACTCTCTTCACCCTCCTTCTTTCCTCCAGTGAATCCCACTCCAGCTCCTTTATCATTTTAGTTACCGATTGTGTTTTGTGGTAATTTACATAAACAAATCTAGCAGCCCCCTCGAAACACCTGTATTTGATACGCAAAATGTGGGTGCCATACTACACCTCCATACTCCAGCAGTGGTCTGACCTAAGTTTTGTACCCCAATTCCCTTACTTCACCAGTGCATCCCCTCATCACTCTTTCCAACAGGTGAAGGATTTTGACCCCTACTACCTGTTGAATGTGTCCTGCCTTGTTAAATGTGCTATCAAATGTTATGCCGAGGTATTTACACTTTTTTAATTGTAATAAATGGTCTTTGGCTTTCGCCAATTTGACCAACTATCAGAGATACATTTGTGTTTACACAAAGATCCAAACACTTGTAATACAGTATTGATCATTGGCCATCATTATGATACAGTTTAGCTGTAAGAACATTTTAATTACTTGTTCTAGATTAAAAACCGTTTTTAAATTTAAACAAAGGTACAATTATAATTTAATATTAGAGACAACATAGTCATTTACAATATATTACCAGGTTCCCCTTAGAAACATATTTAGCAGTAGTTACTTTCTGTCATTTACAAGATATTTGATACATACTACATCTTATACATTCATTCGCTGGCATATTGTTTGCTATCGATCGTGGCATGACCATTTATAGTACATTATTTCTTCCTATTACCAAACAATTTGCGAGAAACATATATATATATATATATATATATATAGTACTTATATCACATTATCAGAAATGAATAGGAGAAATTTACACTTCGAGTATTCAATAAGCAGCTCCTTTCCCACTTTATAGTCATAATCAACCTTTAGCTTCTTATCTGTGTACCTAATAAGCTGGCTCTTCTTTGCATTTATCTTCATCCCATGTTGACTTACCCAGCTAGTTACCCCATCTATATCACCCTGCAGCTGTTTACAGTCTTCTACCGTTTTGATCCTTTTGTATAACATTATGTCATCTGCAAATAATCTAACTTCTGACAGTAACCATTAACACAATCATTCATTAGAATAACGAATAACAATGGTCCCAATACACTAACCTGTTGGACTCCCATTCCTATGGAAAACTACGAAACTAATTCTCAGGGAACCCACAATCTTACCGCCCTTAAAATGGAACGACAAATACGTATATAGTGATTAAGATAAATGTGAAATTTTAGCTGATGATTTTGAAAACGTCGTCAAACCGAACCCAATAGTAGGTCATGAATTCTACAAAACAGTCGCAGATTCCAATCAGCACATGACCATTGGAGCGGAGAATTATGTCAAGTGAACTAGTAAAAATTATTAAGAGTTTTCCCGTAACAAAATCACAAGGTCATGATAATATACCCAACATAGTGCTGAAGTCATTAGCACCTAAGGCAGTAAGCTATCTCGCAGCGCTTTTCGACAACATTCTCTGTACCGGATAATTCCCGAGAGAGTGGAAACATGCTAATATCATAGTTTTCAATAAACCAGCATCCCTACCCTCTAGCTATAGACCTATAAACTTATTCCTTCCTCCATGCGCATGCCTAGAGAAACTTCATCTTTTAATGTGCGCTCAGAGATAGAAATTGGCCAGGTCAGTGGGGGAGGGGAAGTGAGAGAGAGGGTACCTAAGCAGAATTTTTTTTAATAACTAAAAAGGAAAGCAAAGTATGTTTGTCAGTGAAACTATGAATCTATGCTCACCGTCGTTACTTCTCGCGAGATAAAAGATAGCTTTAATACGCACAGTTCAGATTACCGGTATATTAAATCTGTTTCTTAGATGTACATACATATTAAACTGCAACTTTGTGATTTTATTTGAAGCACAACTGAAATTATGATGAGATCGTGTTTTATGAAATATTAATAAAATGTTTTGTGCTAAATTTACTTTATTGGCATCAAGAATAAGCATCGACAATCTGCATCTACTGTTTTAAACCTCATGGAAATAGGTTTCAAATAAAAAAATCGAATTGCAACTGTGCCATGATCAAATTTTAATTCTTCCGGCTGAGGCACAGTCGAATAAGACTCTATTACAGGCTCGTTATATATCGCTAAATGTTCGTTACGGGGCAAATAAACAAGTGTGTTCAGATAATTCAACAAAAGGTGGTGTTACCCGTCACAGCGTACGCAACAGTATGGACCAGATGGCAGACCGATGTTTTAGTGGCTCAGGTATAGGGTTGCAAAGATATATAGGTCAACCGATAGTATCGATAACATCGGAACACAAATATCGATATTTATATGATATTTTTACGTGGCCGGTACGATAATATCAATACGATTCAGTGAAATTTCTAAAACTATAAACCCCTAAGCGCCGAAAAAAAAATCCTGTAAATAAACGTAAGTGTTGCAGGAAGTAAACTTGACTATGCTAAACACTGATTTAGCTCGGTAACCAAATCTATAACGTCCTTTCCTACTCAGTGGTACCATTCCATTTCGTGCGCATTATTCGTTCCTCATTCATTTACGTTCACCGTTTATTATTTAATCTGTTGCGTTACGCTCGCGTTATTGGTTCTTGTTTTTCTCTAGGACGTATTATAATATTCTAAAGAGGGTACAAAATATGACCGCATAGCTGATGCTATTGCTTGTTTTATCAATGTTGATAATAGAACTTCAAATGCAGTCTAAGGCAAAGCCTTTAAGAATTTAATGAAGCACTTAGAACGGTTATACAAAATCCCTTCTTGTGGAAGTATCGAAGCAAAAACTTAAAAAATAAGAAAAAATTCAAACGCTGTGAAGGAGAAGTTGAAAAGAGTGAAGCACTATCCTATTACTACGTATATCTGGACTGAAACTATGAGTAACACTGGTTATCTGTGCTTTACAGCACATTTTTTGCTGAAAAATAAAATAAATCAACCAAGATTGGTACATCTGGATTAAATGAGAGTCATACTGGGGAGTATATTGGCGAACAGTTGTCAGTTATCTCAGTTAATTGGAATGTTGTGTCAGATAAAGTTATAGCTTTCGCAATAGATTCGAGTGCCAACATGATTAAACCTATCAGGGAGACTCTTCATACAGACAAACATGTACCATACGTTGCTCATATGATTAATTTGGTTACTGAGGATACTAAAAGTAAAGCTTCCGATGTAAACAATGTCATATAAAATGTCAGTAATTTCGTCAAATATGTAAAGAAAAGACAAGAAACTTAGAAAGAAAACAAATCGAAAATATAATAACTAGATATAAAAGCATTCAGAACTGGATGAATTGCATGCTTTAAAGGTTCCTTGAACTCGCACCCTATGTAAGTGATATGTATATAATTTTTTCAAAATTGGTGCTTCAATCATACTGGCAGCGGTTGAGCTTGCGTCCGTCCACTTGAAGCTATGACGAAAGAATCATCTGCTGAGCAGTTCGTAAATACTGTATTTCAAAAGTAGTTTCTGTGATAAGCTGCTTGACAGATCAATACACTGAGATGAAAATTACTTCTAGCATTGTGGGCGAATTTAAGACGAATGTATCATTACAAACAGATAAGCGTTTTGGCCATTCTATTAGATCCCCGATTTAAAAACTTATATTTTAAGATGCTTGGTGCATGTGCTAAAGCTAGGTCTCAAAAAGGTAGAATGTTATCTGGAAATAAGCAAGTAGCTAATCGTCTTAAGATCAGGATACCAAAGACACAGACTATAAGAAATAAGACTGAAGGCGACGACGGAATCTCGTGGCCCACTTTCAGAACTAATGTGCTAGAGATATGCTCAAAATTGCCATGAGTCATTTACCCTTAGTAGCCACTGTCACTCAGACTAGGAATAGACTCCACGGGAAATTTTTTTTAAAAAAACTATAGTTTTCAGGCTCTGTTGACGTCGAAAATTTGCAGACGTAATTTTTTTTGAATGAACTACCTGAAATTTATTACTTGATTTTCATACATGTTTATAATTAAGATATATCTAATAAAATATATAAAAATATCGAAAAATATCGATATAATCGGCTTCACACAGCCAATGTTATCGATTGTTGATGTCAAGCTGGTATCGATATATTTATCGATATTGAAATCAACTTGAATCCCTAATGCTAGGCCCTAGCGACGATTGTGTGTTGATTCCTAACCTAGTCTTAGTTTCCGCAGACATGGTTAGCACCTTTGTTTAGAATACCTGTGTTAAATACTTTCTTTGCCGAGTTAATTTGAAAATAGCTCATACGCAACACACAAACTTATGATGAAGAGTTCCTCATTAGCAGTGTTGCAAGTATCTCAGAGGTCGTACTTAACCTCTAAGCTTAGCACTGTTACAAAATGGTCTATTTACGATACTGCAGCTTATGTGTGAAATACCCGGTCTTCCTGTTTACTGTAGGCGCAGTGATAATAAGTAGTGGCAAGGGACTTATAACATTCATCACATGCTTTTCCATTTATCCTCACTCAAAGTGGAATGTAATTTGCGACGAATTAATTGAGCTCCATAGGGTGAAAGTAATAATTTCTTTACTTGGCCCTACGTTTAGATTTAAATTTTTTTTAGCTCAGGGTAGTTTTTCGAGTAATCGTTACAGTTTCTTTTTCCATAATCCTGGTTCCTCTGCTATATGGAGAATATACTGTTTTGCTCTAGCAATAGATATGTCTTACATACAAGACAAATAGTTTTATTGCAGTTTTCTCTCCACCTGAATCGATTTAATTTATTAAATTTTCTTTCCATTGTAGTATGTACAATCATGCCCTACGAATTATTTGAAAAGCTAGGTTGGTGTTGCTGTTGCGTACGAAATAGAGGTACTAATAACCTTTTATGTGTACCTCAATTTTTTAATGCTTTGTTACTTATATTTTTAAATCAAACTGTGATATTACATTTTCAACATATCTGATCTTCTATTGGCGACAACTACGCGACAAAAGAAAAATCCTGACCAAAACTCAGTAACTATTAACAACACTAAAAGATTCCCTCTTTTTAAGCGTATGTTGTAAACTGTAAGAACGAAGAACACAGGCGTGTGATTGCTGCGACACTGTCTCTTTACGTGTTAAACAATTTGTGCTGGTCTGCTGTTCTCATTAGCTCTCGATCAGGAAGCCATTAAAGATGGTTTCAACACCTGAGGAAGGCGGTGGAAATGTTGGCCGAAATACGGAGTTTATACAACACAGAAATTAGTTGTTACTGCGGCTATTGTTCTGATAATTAGAAAGAAAAAAAGGAACGGAAATAGACAGAAATGGTCAAAGCAGTGGTTATCGAAGCGAGCAAAATTTAGTCACATTAATTTACTAAATAAATTGAGGCTAGATCCTGAAGATTGGTTTAATTATGTTTGCATGAACTGATGAACGAAGAATCTACCTCGAGTTACTGGCACTAGTGACTCCACATATTAAAAGGATTGAGGAAGGCAATAACACCTCATGAAAGTCTTAGTGCTATATTGCGTTTTTAGCAACAGGTAGATGTTACGAAGATATAAAAAAAATTTATGCTGTAACCGCCCAAGCTTTGGGGAAGATTATACCAGAAACTTGTGCTGCTATTTATGAGGGATTGTGTGCTGTTTTACAATTTTCTCTGTAGAAAGTGCAATAATATATATGTTTCAACAGACTGTTTAGGTAATGAAGACTGGGCTAATTCTGAAATTAAGAATGGATTACGGATGGATTCAGATTGCGTTTGTGGACTGGAACAGAGACATAATAGACATTCTGGACGGGAAGCAAATGAAGTACGAAACCGTTTTTTGGAATATTTTAAAGGTGAAAGAAAGGTTCATTGGCAAGATAACATTGTTTACGTCATTTAAAACCTGTAACTAAACTTCTCAAAATAAAAAACCCATTGTGCTCTTTTCATAGTACTAAACTTCAGCAAGTATAATTTGAGACTTTATATGTATACTGTAACTACGTACCTAATTGTGTTCGCTAGTAAAATTATATTTGTTACATGCCTCATTAACTGAACCTGCAGTTGTGTATTCAGTGTTGTCTATGCCATCCTGTCTTGGCATTTCTTGATCAGCAAGAAACAGCATCTTGTCGAAATACCACAAATTTGGTTTTTCGATGTTTTCGATACCAGACCCAGATCTACGCGATTCATTGTATTTCTTCTGGGTCTTCGCAAAACAAGTTGTTAATGAATTAACTTTTTTAGTAACAGTTTCTTTATTTGCGTGTTCATCAACTTCTTTCAATTTATTGATAAGAATATCATATGTAGCACTTTTTTCTATTTGTTTAAATAATCTTTACTTTTGATTCTCCACAGAAATTTATTTTGTCTGTATAAATAGATGAATTCAGTTAGAAATTCAGACGACAGTAGTCTAATTTCAGCCATTCTATACTAAGAAGACGTAGTGCAAGACGGAAGTACGCACACACACTAGACTTGCACATTATATTTCGCGAAGAAGAGCGCTCAGTTTAGTTCGCAGCTTCCTCGCGAACTAGTTTGCTCTTTTAGTTCGTTAGTTCGCGTCTCGAATTCAGAGAAACAGATCGTTCGCTCGCCTTGCTACCGCTACTGCACGCGCTATTTTGTTTGTTATGTCAGTTTTATTAGGACATAATCATTTTTTTGTCGTTTCTAAATGGAATTTAATATGACCTTCTTAACAAAAGTTATTGCTTAGTAATAGCCCTTTCAAATGACATTAGCATGATCAGTTGCCGCGGATAAACCAAAGTGCTCATTGTCCTTTGCACAAATGGGTAAACTGAATAACTGTGCTGTTTTTACTATTTGCTTTATATGCATTCGAAGAATATTAATTTTTTAAATGGATTTATTTATTAGTTCATGGAAGAAACATTACTTATAAAAGGCGCTAATGACCCCGCCGTCGACGCGCCCTTAAACCCCAACAACAACACAACATTACTTATAAAATATAATAAATGCGTTTATTTTGATGAATTAAAATACCCGTTTATAAGTAATCGGCTTTTTTAATTTAAATATAGTTTTGGAAATCATGACCAAAATATAATTCTACTATTGGCTACAAGTTAAGTACTACAAGTATATAACAGAAACAATGTTACCTATATTATTAAGAAAAGTAACAGTAATACTTCCAATGTGGTACCTAACAATTAGACATATAAAAATGACAGTGACCCTTGAATAAGAAAGTGGTAACAATAACGAAAGTGCGTAAATTTCCAGTAAATTGGAAGTCATTGAGCTATTTTTTTATTAGTGTAGGGGAGGATAATCCAACACACATTCACAATATTTTGGCGACGAATGAAACTGATGAAGACACAAAAGTTAAAATCTTTTTGAATTTCGCAAGTAATTTCTTTACATAACTTTCACAAATCTGTTAACCAACAGACTGAAATGAGTATTATATTATGTCAGCTTTAAAATGAGCGCTAGAAAAATGTAAAAGATACTGTTTCTTTGGTTAAGAAAACAAGAAAAAGCCTTTAGAAGCCAAATTCTCCACAGAAAGTGATAATATTAAAAATAATGCTCTAGTATTCGTTGATAAAAGTCTGGAGTATCTTAGTAAATAGTTAGATTTTAATTAAAGCAATTGGCTATAGAAAATCCAAAAATTAAATTTAAAACACGAGGTTTCATTTGATGACTGTGAGACAATATTAGAGGTTATAAATTGATGAGAAAAAATGAGTATCAAAGTGAACGAACTTTACTCTGAAATAACAATATTACACGAAATCTAGGTAAAAGTAAGAGCAGTATTTCATTAGAAAAATGAGCATTTGATCGACATTAATTTAACAACTGAAAGTGATAAAGCATATTACAATTTTACTGTAGACAGAAAATTGTTAAAGATGCAAGAAGTGCAAAAAAATATAGCTTAAAAAATAAAATAGTAAAAAAACATATCCTTTGTCCTTTTCTACTCTTTCGTAAAATATTATATTTTTATAGTGTACTATATTTTTATAGGTTATTCTAAAAAAACATTCTACCATTAACCGAAAAAATGTTGGCAATCCTAGGGACGAATGGTGATAGTTCGCGACCGGGAATGCTCAGTTTAGTTCGCGAACGGTAGCGCTCAGTGTAGTTCGCGAACGGTAGCGCTCAATTTAGTTCGCGAACGGTACCGCTCAGTTTAGTTCGCGAGCGGTAGCGCTGTGTTTAGTTCGCGAACTAGATCGCTCCGCTCTTGAATTCCAGAACGACAGCTCGTTCGCTCGCTTTGTTAGCGCTACTTCACGCGCTCTCTTCTTTGTTATAATAGTTGTGGTTACTGATAGTTGTCTTTTAAGTCT
Source organism: Vandiemenella viatica (assembly GCA_031002005.1). Classification (NCBI taxonomy): domain Eukaryota; kingdom Metazoa; phylum Arthropoda; class Insecta; order Orthoptera; family Morabidae; genus Vandiemenella; species Vandiemenella viatica. Next base: position 201,864,671 of record CM061921.1, on the reverse strand, counting down.
TAGTGGGATCAAAGTGTGTTTTGGTTTCATATTCCATGTTAAATTTCCGTTTTTGACTTCTGCAATAATTATTAACTTTTAACAGTTACATTTTTTTATTTTATTTTTATATCTGTCTCTTCAGTAAAATGTGTCCACAGCGAACTGTGTTACCTTTTAGATAATAAACTAAAACAAAAGTTGGTCTTCGGGAATGGATCGAACGAACTAAGGAGCGAGAGATCTGGGAACTAGTTCGCTCGTAGGAGCGCTCTTCCGAACTAGTTCGTTCGCGAACTACACAAGACTAACACACACACCGTTTTGCTGGACGGCGAGTAGGAACACGCACGGAAAGTCAAGAGCACTCATCATGCCTTCAAGCCAAACAATTGACGGAACACAACAATTAAGTCGATCGAATTGTCCCCACACACACTTCGTCTTACATTACAACTTGAGACTGTACAAGCAAAACGATCGACAATAATGAGTGTGTGTGCCAGGCTTAAAAGCGAAAAAGCGAAAAAGCGATACCGCTCCCTTTTTTTCCCTTTTGGTTCAGGTGGTTGCATCACCGTGATAGAGCTCGGCGCCTGATTGGGTTTGCTGATTCGAGTCAAGGTGGTGGAAGAAATTCTCACAGTCAGGAATTGACCGGCAGAGTGGTGCAGAAATAGCAATCACTAGATTGTATACCAACGTCCTGATTTAAATCCCAAACCTGTCATTGTTGATGGCGATTCGTTCATCGTAATAGAACATAAGCTGCATGGAACCCTGGCATCTTTTGAAGGAGTAGGCACAAGTTGGCCGGCACTGGACTTCATCCTCACTCCTCGTTCATATCTCCAACACTCTACACTAACCTCACACACTGTCACACTGATCAAAATTTGCGGACACGGTCTCATTTGCGAAAGCAACTGCAAATTACTTCATTTAAATTTCGCAGGGCATTTCCCTGTGGTGGTAACACCCTCCATAGTGAACGGCTACACCCGGATATCGGGTATGTCACGAACTTTGACTTTCCCTTTTCGCCTCCTTTTTTTTCGGGATTCTGCGGCCGCGAAATCCACCAATGTCATGGTCGCTAACCTAATCGCGGATCTTCAATGTGGCTGTCTTCATGAATTGTGTTTTTATGTGATTTGTTTGTACGAAATGTGAAATGTTTGCGCAGAAACTTGGGACCATTGCAGCATTCACTTAGATCAGGGGTGGCCAACCCGCGGCCCGCCTTGACCATTTTTCTGGCCCGCGAGATTCATCACACTTCTACAAAATATTTCATTTTTAGTGCTATATATTTCTTTACAATGTACGTTTAGTATTATTATTATTATATTATCTATGTTTACATGTAAGAATAGTAGTAAACACAATAATAATTACTCATTATGTTTCAATTTTTCACTCAAAAAAAATTCTGTAGTGGGTCTAAATCTTATATGAGGATATTTAATTTTATAAGCGGCCCGCGGAGTTATGATGCATTTCCAAAGTGGCCCGCGGGACCATTTGGGTTGGCCACCCCTGGCTTAGATGATTAATGCCACGGAAAATCATGATCAAGAGGGCCGGTATACCAGATCTAAGATCCGAATATGGGACTTTTGTACATCCCTTTAACGTGAACGACCAAACTAGCGGTTATCAACAAAACTGAGTGCCCCTTATAAAGATTGTCCGTGATTTTGGTGTAGTCCCTTCTACGTGTATTGCCTTGTTAATTAAACCTCTCCCAGATTTCTTTATATGTATATATGTTTATTATCCGATTAGCGAATTTAGCTTAACAGGATAATGTTGAATTTTATAAATCATAGCATTCTGATTGTCATGGTTGAAGTCAGCCCACTAGGGCCCTTCAATAACTACACTTCAGTGATGCAATAAATATTTTACGACAATAGTAAAAACAGTGTTATCAGTATTAAAGCAGTAATAAAAACAGTTATTAGTACTAAAACAAACAAAAAATACTGTTATCATCATTAAAACAGTAGTAAAAACAGTTGTAATGAATTTGATTTAAGATAATTACACTTTTGTTCATGGAATACATAGTTTTGAGCGCTGAGGATAATCTTGCTTCATAACATGCGGTTTTCTGGTTCATTTCTTCTTCAGAGTCACTATTTGATAGATAAATCTCTTCAAGAAGGCGTTTTTTTAGTCTAGTTTGAACCGTTCTTTTTCCTAACTCATAAAATTGCGCACCAGGTACTGCATTCAGTCGTTTGATAAAATTTTTAGTTTTATGAATTCATTAATGTTAGGATCATTTAATTCCCTGTGCAGCTGACTGTTGTGTACGTATCATGGTGCGTTCACAGCTAATCGGAGAACTTTATTTTGGAATACTTGCACTCTATGTAACTTGTTGCGACTAGCACATCCCCATATTGAACATGCGTATATTATTAGCGGTCGATATATCATTTTGTAAATTAATAGGCAGCATTCTGTTTTTAATGATGATTTTCTATTTAACACTGGGTACAGTTTGTGCAATTCGGCATAGGGTTGGTTTATTTTATTATTAATGTATATGTTCTACATTAACCACCTGTCAATGTTGACTCCGAGGTACTTAATGAATTGATCATGTGGATTCCATGCAATGTAATTTCTCATGATGTTTATCTCCGGAAGGTTTAGTGGGCGTCTCAGTGTGAAAATTTTGGCTTGACGTTTTTTGGGGTTTAGAGATATACGCCAGTGATTTAATCATTCAGTTAGTTGTGTAATTGCATTCTGAAGGTAATTGCGTGCGATATGGCTGTCGTTACGTGAAGTGTATATGACTGTGTCATCCACATACATTGCAGTCGAGGTATTTGTGAAAGTAGAAATGACCGACGTATATATTTTGAATAGGGTCGGCCCTAAAACGGAACCCTGTGAGACTCCTGCTGTTACTGGTCGTGCCGTGAATATTTTTGTGCCCACTCTTACGCTGAAGGTTCGGTTCTATAGAAAGCTTTGTAAGATTGTATACAAATATAGAGGCATTTCTTGTATTTTTAAGTTTATATAAGAGTCGAGTATGCCATAATTTATCAAATGCCTGGGCAACATCGAGAAAAGCAGCCAGGGTGTGATATTTAAGTTCAAACCGCCTTGTGACATCTTCAACCAGACATAGTATTTGGTGTGAGGTTGAGTGTATCGGGCGAAATCCAAATTGATGTGGCGGGATTGTTCCCGTAGTATCAGGGAAGGAAGTCACCCTTTTCCGTATTATATTTTCTAATAATTTTGATAAGGTAGGGAGTATGCTTATAGGTCTATAGCTAGAGGGTAGGGATGCTGATTTATTAGGTTTATTGAAAACTATGATATTAGCATGTTTCCACTCTCTCGGGAATTATCCGGTACAGAGAATGCTGTTGAAAAGCTCTGCGAGATAGCTTACTTCCTTAGGTGGTAATGACTTCAGCGCCATGTTGGGTATATTATCATGACCTGGCGATTTTCTTACGTGCAAACTCTTAATAATTTTTCGTAGTTCTCTTGACATAATTCTCAGCTCCAATGGTCACGTGCTGATTGGAATCTTCGACTGTTTTGTTGAGCTCGTGACCTACTATTGGATTCGGTTTGAAGGCGTTTTCAAAATCCTCTGATAAACTTTCACAATTCTCTGAATCATTAGATATATATTTGTCGTTCCATTTTAAGGGCAGTAAGATAGTGGGTTCCCTGAGAATTAGTTTCGTAGTTTTCCATTGAGATCTATCGCCAATAGATACTTATAGTATGTTTTGTAGTTAAATGAGTGAAGTTCTATTTTTACCTGTCTAATTAATTGGTTTAGGAGTCGGCGTTAGTGAGGGAATCGCTGCATTTGCCACTGTCTGCGGGTTTGATTTTTGTAATTGATCAAGTCAATGATTCATTGAGGTATTTTTTCATGGAGTGACTTAAACGATCTTATTTGATGTTTGTTGGCCGAAAGTTCTATCGCCTGGTGAATTGCAGTTGTTAGGTGTTGTACATCTTCATCAATGCTGTCCTTAGTGTTTTGCTTAGAGAATTGTAACAGTATCTGCTTGAGATTAAGTTAGAATAAATTCCAGTTTACCAGCTGTTAGTCTCTTTGATGCCTGTTCTATTGTTTCGGCGCTTGTGCCAACTTTTTGTAATACCTAGCTCAGAAATTGTTTCCATATATATTGGTAGTGGTGCTTTTTTTTGCTAGGGCAATATCAAGCATGTCAGGCACAACATTTCTATTATTAGAGAAATAAGTCGGCCCGTGTGATGCGACAACATACAGACCGAGGTTACCTGCAGCGTCGAGTAGTTTCCTTCCATTTGGTCTTGTTGTTGAGGTCCGCCATTAGTATGATAGACTGGTTATGATCAAATATTGCCATGAGTCGTTGTTGTGTAAGCCTCCGATTTGGTTGTTTATAAGCGGCAATGATTGTTAAATTGGATTCCAGTAATTCCGAGATCATTGGCCGGCATACAAATCGCGTAAGGACTGATGTGATTTTTAACCAGTATAGCTACACCGCCGAAGGCTTTAGGCGCATCACGGTCTGTTCTTTAAATTTTATATCCAGTGATTTTGAAAGTATAGTTCGAGCGAGGTAAGATGTGTCTCGGTTATGCAAGCAATATCAACATTGTGGTGGCCCATAAAGTCTGCAACCGTTGATTTTTTATTCCGTACACCTTTTGTATTCCGGTTTAGGAGTGATAATTGAGAGACATTGACAGTATTATTTGCCATTTTTGAGGAAATTGGCTAATGACGCTATCAAAATATATACTTGTTATATCGGGTCTGTCGTCAAGTTCCTTGTTACACAGGGAATGTGTTTAATATCATCTGGCGTGTTTTTGACACGGTTTCTTAAGATTATGATTGGCTATCAATAAAGGATAAACATTTGGCTGAGTCCAGGAAGTTGACAAATATCAAATCGTTGACACGCAGGTACGAAGTAATTGACCTGTTAGCCACTAAGAGGAAGTGTTTGTTTATCAGTGACTATACGGAAGTGAAGCGCACTTTTTCAGTGGGATTAACTCCAATGAGGTGTGTGAATATGATCTTCCGTTCATGAAATAAGTCCTTGTTTGTATGAGGAGCACTGATATAGCGATAGTCATTTTTCGAAAATGACAGAGATGACTTTGTATTAAGTATTTTTAATGTTACATGGTTATATTTCGTTAAACGATGAAAGTGAATATAATACAGAATTAATATGTATTGGTTATTAAATTACTCCTTATAGATTTCATCTTCAGAATGTTCCCACTACATCTTTTAAATTTTCAGCTCGTACAGTTAGCATTAAAAATAAGTGTGTGAATATGATCCTCCCTGCAGGGTATAGTCAGTTTTTTTTAACGAAGACCTCCTGCTGATAGAGTAACAGGCATTTGTCGAAAATTACAGAGATGATTTTTATGAAGTATTTTTAAAGGTTTATATTTCGAGAAACGACGAAAGTGTGATATAACACTGAATTAATATAAATTGGATATTAAACATTATTGAAAGTGACTCCTCGTGGATTTTAAATTCAGAGTACTCTCACAGCATCTTGGAAATTTTATAATAGTACTAATTACATTAAAAAATAAATTAATTATATTCTGTAAATGTTGGAGTATTAGACAGCGATTTTCCTCTCCCTCCTTGAACACCGCTGCTTAAGATTCAACCTGTAGTTGCTATTGGACACAGTCAGATGATATACAGAAATAAAATCATATATTCCTGAGAAACGTGATATAACAATTTTTATGAGTATATAGGAAACCTCTGTTAGTATTTGGAAAAACAAAAACCATTTCTCTTTTACAAATCCAGATTATTCGAGTTTGAAAATCAGTCACCCATTTCCTTTAGTGTAGAGACATAAAAACAAAACATCTGTATCGTATGAAATTTTCCAATTGCAGTGTCACTAACTGTTTGACTAACAGTAATGATTTCTCACTACCATCATCATGGTGAGAACTAGGACATAGTTTCATATTCCCGTCCGGCTATCAGATTTAAGTTTTCCATGTGTTCTCAAAATATTTCCAGTCTAATGCAAGGATGAT
>CM061921.1:201775444-201857611 GCA_031002005.1 Vandiemenella viatica | reverse complement strand
TGGTATACAAGAATTTTGTTGGGGAGTGTTAGCTTGCAGTTTCTCCTGACACGTGTGGACAGCTTGTCAAAGGTCGTCGCGGCTCTGCCGATTCGTCCGTTAATCTCCTTCTGGATGGAGTCGAGATAGCGGAATTCTAAAACCTGAAGAGGGATGCCGTCTAATGTTATTTTTGGGAGACGGTCTGTGTCCTGGACCATGACAACTGTCTTCTTGGTATTGACACTCATCGAGAACAGATAACACCTCCTGAAGCTCGTCTTCCGAATTAGCGACAAAAGCCGCATCGTCAGCATAGAGAAGTTCACATACAATTAGGTCAATATCCTTTTTATTAGACCTTAATAAATTTATATTAAAAAGTCTACAGTCACTCCTCATATGCAGGTGTATTACAACGTCATAGTTTTTAAAAGCTACTAAGAGAAGAGAAGAAAATCTCAAAGAGTGTGGGCGCTAGGACACAACCCTGTCGAACACCGCGGTTTACCTTGAAGGATGTAGAAGATTCACCATCAAATATCACAGAGCCCTGCACGTTTTCGTGAAAGGCCTTGATTAAAGACAGCAGCGTAGGTGGGCAGCCGATTTTGTGCAGTATATCGTAAAGGCCAGTACGGTTAACGGTATCAAAGGCTTTATTTAGGTTGACAAAAGCCATGTACAGGGGGAGAACAAAATAATACGAACACCTGTGAAATAATTGAAAATCTTTATTAAAAGGGGTTGGACCACCCTTTGACTAAAGTACAGATGTAATGCGACGTGGGATAGAGGCATAAAGATCATGGACAATATTTAATGGTATATTAAGCCCTTCCTCCTGCAGAACGGTCTCTAATTCCGAAAGGCTGGATGGGCGCTTCTTTGTGCGTTCTCCAGACATAAACGCGTCCGGTCGTCTGAAAAAGTGTGAATGACGATTCATCTGACCATATTACCTGTTGCCACTGCTTTGGGGTCCAGCCTATGTGATCTCTGCACCACTGGCGTCGTTTGGAAGCATTAGTTGCTGTCACCAAGGGTTTGCGAATTGCCACTCTGCCATAAATGTTCGCAGCATGAAGTTCCCTTTTAACAGTTTTTGTTGAAACTGGATCCTGAAGATGACTGTTCATTTCGGATGTTATCTCGGATAACGATTGTTTGTGCTTTCGGGCTACTATGCGCTTCAAGACCCGTCTATCCCTATCAGTAAGCTTTGACTTTCGGCCGTTGTTGTGCTTTGAAGACGCCGTCTTACCCTCTTTCGTGTACGCTGTCATAACATCTGCTACCGTACTCCTTGCAAACCCCAAAAGGTTTGATGTTTCCGTAACTGATGCTCCACTTAAACGCGCTCCGACAATCATTCCTCTTTGGAATGCTGACATTTCAACTTATCACAGACAGTTCGATAGACGCATGCAACGCAGGTGACTGCTGTTGAGAGACTGATACCTTCCTCTTCACGCTCACTAGGTGCAGACTTCTGTTGCAGGTGGCGCGGTTATTGCAGGTATGAAATACGTCATACTTACTTTTTCACAGGTGTTCGTATTATTTTGTCCTCCATCTGTATAAAGGCACACGATGTTCATGGCATTTTTCTTGAAGCTGGCGGACGGTAAAGATCATATAACTCGTGGAACGGCCGGCACGAAATCCGCACTGAGATTCGGGGTAGACACGTGAGGCTAGTAAAATTTTTATGGTCCAAATGGGATTAGATTGTAGATCCTCCGAAAATCAATTCAAATGACATACGCTTTACGAGCGTTTGTTGTTGGCGTAATCTCTATCATATAATGACACGTAGATTAGATAGCAGATAAGTGTGGCTTCTCAAAGTGATTTTCCTTGGAAAAAAAAAAGTAACGAATCGTCGACGACCAGGTAAATAGAGCTGGGAGGGTATTATGGACAAAGAACGGGGGAAAAAATGGTCATGAACCTTATTATGGAATCATCCCCGGCATTCAGATGGAGTGATTTTCCAAAAGGGTGAGAAACCGAAATCAGGAATCTAAACCAAGTTCTCCGGATTGCACCGCTCTTCCATAACGCAAAGTATTTTGCTGCGAAGTTAGTTATGTGTGTTGTTTCCGTATACTATTATGGAATAGGTTAGAGAATTTTATTTTTTAATAATAGCGGTCTTGTGGCTCAGTGACTAAGGCGTCTGGTTGGAGATAAATAGGTAAATGGATTGAAAGATCCTTAACCCGCCCTTTACCTCTGGCACAGCTTGCTGCGTAATGTGAAGTACGGTGTGGTTCGGATTCCACGTTAAACCGTACGTGCCCTATACCCGGTTAAGTTAAGGCAGATACGACAGGGGCGGATTGTGCAAGCAATAAGAACCCTGCCACCACTTCATTACGACCATACGAGCCTTTGCCTATTACTAGTAACAAAAGTCGCGAAGAGTCACAATCAAAATCGACGCGTTGACAGTTTCTAATCGTATATAATAAAGAACAGTGGACATAAAATGATGCCCACCTCCCAGTCACATAACAGAAATGTTTTAGACAGCAGTCAATATTTCTAGCAGTTGCGTTGTCTTCTGAAATATTGGGTTAAACAGTGTGATTTTATTTCCTATATGATATCTGTTTAGAACGAACTAGAAGAATAGAAGCTACTAAAAATATTTAGAAACCGCCACAAGATTTAACTGAAGCGGTAGTTGAAAACTAAGGAAAAAGTTTTGCTTGACGGAGCGAGATTTGATTGTAGGTCCTTTTTTTCTTTTTCTTTCTATTTTTTTTATATGCTTGGAACGCTAGGCCAAAGCTGGTTCCTTTAGAACACGAATCCAGCAACGTGGGTTAAGCTCTTGGTTACAAGAAAATTTGATCAATTTTCTTGTGAACAGTTTCCTAAGCGGCGAAGCCTAAATAGCATATTCTGCACCAGTTTCTCGTCTTCTTATTGCCTCTACTTTGTCTGCATCAATTAAACCACTGTACATTTGCTTGGGATCGTTGGGTGTGCGTCTGACCTTGAGGAGATATTGACCTTGGTCAGGTAGACTCTTTGCGTCGTGCCAGATTTCCCGCCGCCAGAACTATTTCTGTGACATCAATTTTAATTGCTTCAATTCTGGGCTAAAAAGCAGTTCTGTGGGAACTGTAACAAAGACTGTCTGCTACCAACTTTCCGTCATGAGTAAGCTCAGCAATATTTTAGTAGAAGGCAAAGTATCTTGGAAGAATATGAACGATATGCAGCGTTGATTACAGTGCTCCTCAAGAAACGAAGATCAGACGCAATACTGACGAGCCAGTATTGCGTTACTGTTTCTTAGGATGACATTGATGTAGGATTGTGAAAGATAAGAGTGATAGAATTTTTCAGCGGTGGCCAAGAATAATGATAAAGTGTGTACAAATGTTTCAGTTGTGTTTTAACCTTTGGCATAGTTATTGATCCGCACTGTTCTGGATTCGATTCTGGTACCGACGTGAATTTTAAGTGCCCGAAGGATTGGGACCGGCTATCACATAGCCATTTCTGAAAGAAAATGTCTTACATAATGTAAGACCAAGCCTGGTGGATGAGCAGTCGCGCTCGGCAGGTCCTAAGTTCAACTCCCTGTACAGCCATTGAGATTTCTGGTTCCCGTGGCAATTAATGTATTTTATTAATAAATTTTAAGTATACGTTAACCTGCCTCGTCATTGTAGGAGTTTTTCAGCGTTGTTACGGCACCGAGCGTGGTGGGTGAACGGTTAACGTTCTGGCCTCGCATTCGGGAGGACGCGGGTTCGAATCCCCCTCCGGGAATCCAGATTTGGGTTTTCCATGGTTTCCCCAAATCACTCCAGGCGAATGCCGGGATGCTTACTTCAAAACGGCCATGGCCGAATTCCTTACCGTTCCTTGTCCCCAGTCCCATCCTGCCTCTAATGACCTTAGCCGTCGACGAAGTGTAAAGCAAAAAAAAAAAAAACAAAAAAAAAAAAAACCTCAAGGTTGATATGGCACGAGCGAAGATGATTATGTGGCTATTACCTACCGCCTTGTTCTGTGTAAGGGTCGGAGCCACACGTTAGACTGTGCGTCCTTCACAACACAATCACGTGCCATTGCAGTTTGAGTGTTTTAATTCCCGTGTAATACGATGTTGTGCTGGTTCCATTTCTGCTCGAGGTGAAAGCAATAGACGAACAGTAGGTGTCCGCCAATGTAATACCTCCAGGCAGAAATATTAATAGTGGATTGATTAAATGATTCTTTTTACTGAACCTGGCGAGTGAGCGATAATGCCCGGGCCCGGCATTAGAAAGGACGCGTGTTCAAATCTCCATCCGGCCATCCAAATTTCGATTTTCCGTGGTTTCCAGAAATCAGTCCAGCCGAATGCCGGAATAGCTGAATTGCTCCCCCTTTCTTGCCTCGCCCCCAGTTCTCTCCCGTCTCTAAAGACCTTGACATAGACGAACCGAATTCTAGAAGAAGAAACAACCTGCTTTCTTGTTTGTCATTAGAGTAGTATGGATTGTCGACGTTAAAGTCATTACTGCCAGGAGAGGATGGTAGACAATGAATGGTAAGGAAATACAGGGTGTCCAGAAAAGGACTCCTTGATTTCAAAATTAAATATCTCGAAAACAAAGATCGATAGAGGAATGCAGTAAACGGTATGTTTATTGTGACAGCTGTAAGAAGTGTATACAGCAGTGTGAAATAATAGTTACAAAAGCTGCTAACAGATGTACGCTGTACAGCTCATATCAGCATACATAAGTGAAATAATCGTATGAAAACAATCTTTGCAAACAATCACATCACAATGTTTTAAAAATGTTCACCATTGGCACTACAGAGGTGGCGCAAACGAAGAATGAAATTCGCCATCACATTTCGTATTGTCTCGACCGAAATGGATTCACATGCCGCAGAGATCGCCGATTCCAGCTCGTCCAGTGTGGCGGGATGCTTCGGGTAGACCATGTCTTTCACTGTGCCCTACAAAAAAAGTCACAGGGAGTCACATCCGGCGAATATGGAGGCCAATCCATGCCTGCATCAGTAAATTCGGGATATCCCAAAGCAATGACTCGATTCCCGAACTATTATTTCAAACTGCTGTATACACTTCTTACAGCTGTCACGATAAACATACCGTTTACTGCATTCCTCTATCGACCTTTGTTTTCGAGATATTTAATTTTGAAATCAGGGAGTCCTTTTCTGGACACCCTGTAAGTAATGGTTTTTATGAAGGATTCACCTCGAGTGGTTTCGGTAACCATGGACGATCGAAGCGTATTCCCGGTTCTAGCTAGCTAGTTCGCTAGACCATGTCCAGCTTCGGACATAAGTGCCTTTAATTAAGTGTTGTGCTGGTCGCGTTAGTTTCCCCACAGCTGTATAGTTCTATAAAGAGTTAAACAGTTTGCGTGACTATATTATCGCCAGCATAAAATAGACTTGCTTCCTGTGTGTACTCAAAAGATACTTACTGTCCTTTCCACAGGAAACACATAAAGGAAAGTAAGACCTAAGGAAGTCGTAGCTACAACTTCCAAAACGAAAGAAATCAGCTACTGACTGAAGAATGATTCGATCCCGTCAGTGGGGCTGGGGTGCTAGGTTCGATTCTAGCGGCCGCCCTGATTGCTGCGACGGTCCACAACCTTCACCTCATAAACTATACCTATCACAAACAAAAATACACTAATAACACAAACTACACGTTTCGCTGACTGATGGCATCATAAATATTCCACACTTAGAATAAACATTCCGGTTCTGTCAAGTCTGGTTATACTTATCGTGGATACTTCCCCCCTCTCTCAATTCACACTAGCTACCTGTTCATACGAGACAATATATTCCACAGTGGCTGTAACACGGAAAAAAGAAGGATGATTAAAGGCAAAGTAAAACCGTTGCCATTGGTAATTGTTCTGGATTTATATTCTACTTTTTAAACATAATAGATACTTTACCAATAATATTACAATCGACTTTCGCAATCCATCTGGTCAGTGTTAAATGTTCCTCTGTTTCCTCTGTGGGGCTACAAATTGTAGTGAAAATATTTTACTTGGGGTCCAGATTATTATGAAAAGAAATTGACAATTCTAACGTAAGGTAAGCAATGGGTAAACACGAAATTCGATTTACTAACCCTGGCGGGTAAACGGCATTCAGGAGGACGCGGCTTCAAATCCCCGTTCGGCCATCCAGGTTTTGGCTTTGCATAGTTTCTCTGAATCACTCCAGGCGAGTATCGTTATGCTTCCATGAAAAAGCCATGGCCGAATTCCTTCCTGCCCTCCTCCTCTGCTTGCTTTTTTTTTTTTTTTTTTTTTTACTTGTAGCTTTAGGCCTCGTCGACGGCGAAGGTCATTAGAGGCGGGATGGGACAGGGGACAAGGAACGGGAAGGAATTCGGCCATGGCCGTTTTGAAGGAAGCATCCCGGCATTCGCCTGGAGTGATTTGGGCAAACCATGGAAAACCCAAATCTGGATGCCCGGACGGGGATTCGAACCCGCGTCCTCCCGAATGCGAGGCCTGAACGTGAACCGTTCATTAACCACACTCGGTTGTTATGATGTTTTGCACTGATATCCCTGCTTTTAAGCAAAGATTAGATAATATTTTCACGTAAATTTGACAAATTACCACTGTGTTATTTTAGAAAGATGTTGGAAAATCGAAGTAGAAATTCCAAATTAAAGCCAACGAGAACTCGTAGCTTGATTTTTGTTGTTGTTGAGATTCTTACAAAGTAGTGCAATACTAGTGGAATTACTGTGTTCTTAAAAATATCTAACAGATGAAAGGAAACAAGAATATCATGGGAAAAATAGTAATATTATAAAGAGAATCTCGGTGCACACAAACTTCAAGAACAGACAATAGTTAGTAATATAAAATTTACACTTTTATTCACTTGTACTTAAATACGCCGGTGGACAGTCAGTTAGGCTCATACACGTATCTGCTATTGGATCTTTAATCACATTTAATAGCTATGCTAAAACAGATCATATGCAGGACTGACACAAATTTAAATCATAATGATGAGAAGGTAATGAAAACGTAGAAACAGTAACGTCATTAGCACTATTGAAACAGTCATAACTTCATCTTATTTTAAGGTCGAAATCTAAAATAGACTATGTAATAACTTTTGCCTGATACAAACTGCAATTGCTTTTTCCCATTAAGACGGTATGTGTTAGGAACAGTTTTACTCCTGCATTTCACCGCGTGTGCGAGTTTAAAAGTGATCTCATCCTTCTTTGCGCAAAACCGCTTCCTACGTTGGAAGGATGGGCTTGCAGTGTTGTCTCTGTCCCCAGGAGATCCACGTTTATTTTTTCCAGCGATTTTGTGCACTTACAAGGTACTCCTACCATAATTCTAAGGTATTCATTTAACTCGCTAGTTCAGGAGTTACTTGTGGAAGGGTAAAGCTGGTGATCAAATAGAAACGTATAGTAACGGAACGTTCCATTTTTCGTATTATGTTTAATTTTTATGGTATATGTTCAATGGTGACATCGGGTGAACGTAACGGTGTCTCTACCTCAACGTGCGTTGCCGCTGGCTGGCTCTAATAGACCGACTGTCATCCACACCGCGTTATTTGGAAATGGGATGAAGAAGAGCAATCGCAAGTAGTAAATCTATGCTTTATGTGAGTTAATCTTGTTACGACAGGTAATACATTAATGTCATAAAGAAGTCGCGGAAAGGGAAACCAACATTACGAGTGAAGAAAAATGTCAGATTATTTTGCCGGACTGAAATAAGCAATCGATCTTCTCGAAAGAGTAATCATCTGTGTCGGTCGAGTTTAGAAAAGAATTAAGGTAGATACTGAAGAACTAATTCATCAGATTAATGGAAGGAGAGAAAGTTTAATTTTCACGTGAACAGGAAAGAAATGAGAAATTATACAATAAAACATTCCAATGAACTCTAAATTGTCCTTTAATAGTGGAAAACTGCTGGCGTTCTTTCAATTCTCTCCTTTGTCCAGCTCCTGAAGTCTAAGAACAAGTTTTTAATCTGTTAGAAGATAAATGAAAATATTATTAAATGTGAATCATAATGAAGAATTAGATAGTTAGTTTAATACAGTATTTATCCTCTGATTGCATTTCACATGTATGTTAATAAGTAGATAATAATATTATATAATTCTTTCTCTACTGATTCAACGAAAAATTTCTTGGCACCTTGAGACTTGATAAATTAAGTAAAAACAGAGGTGTACATATATTGCATATTTTTTATTGCAAGGGGCATGTTTAAGTTTTCGTTTACTATGTTTGCAGCCTAATGAACATAGTTTACCTTCTAGGGTAATAATCCGTGTACCAATGAATTATTGACACCACAATAAAAAAAGACACAACGGAGATAAATACTATCACAACAGGACCGAAACCGTAACAATATGACCGAGCGTGGTGGGTGAACGCACTGACCTCGTATTCGGGAGGACGCGGGTTCGAATCCTCGACCGGGCATCCAGATTTGTTTTTTCCATGGTTTCCCCAGACGAATACCGGGATGCTTCCTTCAGAATTCCATGGACGAATTTGTCTCAGTCCTTTCCCGCCTCTAATGACCTCGACGTCGACGAAGCGTAAAGCCATAGGCATAAGGTGTTACAATATGAGTAAAATAATTTACATTGTTAACGAAGTCACACATAAATTTGAGAAAACCGAAGGAAGGATTGTTTGCAGTTGTATGTAAGCCATCTCGAAACAGTTGATAATTCAAAGCTCTTGTTGCCTGTTGTTTCAGATAACAGTATGTCTCGTAAGGCAAACATTAGTAAGTCGAGTCAAGCAAAGTTTGCGGTATGTCACTTAGTGTAATAGCACAATAAATGCTATGGCTGGCTACAATCATTTGCTAAATTGATGTAAACCATTGTACACAATAAATGAAATAGGAGAGACACCCTTTTAAATATAAAACAAAGACTCAACAAAAAATCTGCGACACCCGCTACATCAACTTCAACCAGCGACGTAAAGGCTATAATCTAGGACTAGTTTCCTGACTAGAACACAGGTCTTGGAATCAACAAAGAGAAAAAGCCTGATCACCAAATGATGGGACGAACTTGAACGTGATAAACAAACTACTGATGAAATGGAATCTATCAATGGCAAAACCTGCACGAGGGCACGAATACCAAAATGTAAAACCAAGCTGCAAAAACGGGATTTCCTTTCAGCTTATTCGAGCGTTTTGGTGTGCATTTAGCGCGAACCAGGATCCCAGCTACAAGATATGCCATCAAATTACAATCCCTTTGCATTTTGAATGACGGTGGTATTGTGGACGCTTACTTTTAGAAGTTATCTGTCTTACCGGACACGAAAATAAATATACTCACTGACAATGAAAGGTTTTTTTTTTTTTTTTTTTTTTTTTACTTATAGCTTTACGCCTCGTCGACGTCGAGGTAATTAGAGGCAGGATGTGAATGGTGACAAGGAACGAGAAGGAATTCGGCCATGGAGAATTTGGGGAAACCATGGAAAACCCAGATCTGGATGCCCGGACGGGGATTCGAACCCACGTCCTCTCGAACGCTAGGTCAGAGCGTTAACCCCTAACCCACCAGAAAGTTAAGGACCAACAAGGAATGGTGATAATGAAATGAAATTATACAAGCAGAATAGCAGTTGACTTTATTTCAATGATTATAATAGCAAATGCAATCATTATCTGAATTTGCATTTCGAGTCCTATCTTATCAGGGTGTCGTGGGAAGCAGTTGTACAACCTTCGTAACATCTCCTGCCTCACGTCCGGAATGGAAGAACGAGCCGAACCAACACGCTCTTGCTTGGTGGACGAGGACGTACCGTGTGTGGATTGGCTGATGTCACTGAAGTGGCGCTATGTCGTCACTATCAGATCGGAGATGAGTCATTGCTCCTAGGGGTTATGCTGTTGTCTCTCTCGACAACATTACAACATTGGCAGGATTGGTCTTCTCCCCTCTGCACCTCCATAGGCGAACGCGATACTCATCCTTGGGCAAGCATACCTCGAGCCGTCACTGAGCATATGCCCCGAGTGCCTCTGTGTGGCCAGTGCGGGGTGATGCGATATGTCATTAGGCTGCACAGTACAATGATTATCACTTGGGTGGCTGGAACTTTTGCAACAAGTGTGGGTGTTCCAACGTGACATCTGTGTTCCCCACACTAAACGCCCACCACCCTAATGCAGTCCCACAGTGCAACCGTTATTAAATTCAGTCGGGCACCGGAAATGTTAAGGTAATCGACTTTTACCCATTTTACAGTATAAAATTAAAATGTAGAAGCCATGCAAGTGTTTCAGCTCTGGTTGTCAGCCTAATGTTAGTCTAATGCAGAAATGTTCGGAAATAATTCTTCAAAGAATAATGGCTAAGGCTGAGTATTGCAAATGCATATCCATTTCAAAAAACGTAGCCTGATTTTGACGGGATTTTAACAGTTTTAATCGTCACATTTTGAATTAAAATCAGAGGCATTTCTCATCACGCTACCTCGAAGTACGAAATTAAAATTTCTTCTGAACGTCAAATTCTTTTATGTATAATCTGGTATAACTTAAAAATTACTGAACAAATTTACAACCAGAAAGCATACGATCTGGTCTAAAATTTGAGGTTTACATCAAAAAACATAATAAAAATGTTCAATACAGTAACATGGCCACCTATCGGTAATTACTTTAAGTATTGGATATTTGCCCTAAAAAACCGATAGATGGCCTTAATGTCGCGAAGTCGACGAGTTAGATTGAGTAATGTTTTTGTTGCCAGGTCCCGAGAGAGACTTGCATACGTGTCGGCAAGAGAGGCCAGTCACTTCTGCCGAGTCAAGACTGTTGTCGGAAAAACATGCTACGAGTACTGTACTTTGGTCTATAAGTGAATTGGACCCCAAGTGGTTCGCAGGTTGATATGAATAATCCTCTAAACTATGGTTACCAGAATTTTTTCTCCGAATCCGGGGACACTTCAGAACTTTTTCACCAAAATCCGGGGACGCTTTCGGCATTTTTCCTAATGACGCGTTAAAGGTGGGGTTAACTTAAAAGAATCATATTTATCATTGTTATATATTTTGTATTCTAAATGATATGGTACCTGATTTTACCTCCAACTTGTTATCATTGGTATTTCTCAGAAGAATGAATCTTCTTGAGAAGATCTTGTCTGGATCCAAGCTTGACTGACAATTCATGGCACGTCAATGAAAAATTTGTTAATATAATTAACATAGCTTGAACTGTTTCTGTACTCATTCTGGATCTCTGTGATGTCCACATCATGTTCATTGAGGAAAAAACTCTCTCTACAGATGCGTTACTCCCAGGAAGACACAAAGACAGTTCTACTAACTTGCGAAGCTTTACATATGGAACTATTTTGTCAGAAAAATCTTGAGCAAACATCAACACTGGATTCATTCCATCTATCTACTTTATCTTTTGATACAAATTCCTTTAAAGAAGTAATTTCATCGAAAAGACTGTCCTCATCTAAATCAACTCCACTCACTTTTGACAAGAAGTAATTAATTGTTGCCTCGAAGTTAACTCTTTCAGGAACAGATCTGAGCAGCATACATTTCAAGTGGCACAAATCTTGACAATGAACACCCAAGGCATGCAGATATTGTATGGCATTGTCGTAGAAGTCATATGATGTGTTGAGGAATTCTATAGTGGAACATAACCCATCTTCTTCTAGAGATAACAAGAGCTTCTTCACTGATGAAGGAATAAACTTTTCTTCTTTCCTTAAAGTAAGCTTCTTCACTAAATTACTCAGTATTATGGAAGACTCAATTGCTGTGACATCATTGCCTTCTGCCTGTATTATTGCATCATGAAAAAGGGGCAGAGTTGAGTTGGCAAAATTCATCCACAAGAAGGTGCAGGGATCATCAAACCACTTCTTAAGCATTACTGGACATTTATCTTCAGACAGGAAGAACGATTTGAGAGCAGAATAGATTTCACATATTCTTCTGATAGCTGGTAGAAGAGAAAGCCACCTAATTTTACTGTAGCCTAGTATTTCTTTGTATTCTTGTCCAACGTAGTCACAAAATTCCTTTAGTCTTGTAACTCTGACTGTGAATATGTGAAAGAAACCAAATATCTTCACAACAAGTCCCTCAATATCAATAGGAATTGAATCAATTGCAGAATGTGCACAATTGTGGATCATATGAGCTACACATCCAAGACCAATCACTTTTCTTTCTAAAGTTGCTTCAATTTTATGGAAAACATTATTTACCCCTCTCCTTTTAAGCCCTCCAAAATTTGTGTTTGTGTTGTCTCCGGAAATGGCAACAACTTTATTTTGTATGCAAGAGTTTTTAATAGACTGAAGTGAGGTCTCAGATAGAATATCGGAAGTCTCTCCAGCAATTTCAATAAAATCGATCATCTTATTTTGTATTGTAACAGTCTTTCCTTCACTGATATGAACATACCTTACTAGAATGGGTAACACTTTTACATGTCCATGGTTAGAAGCATCAAACAGCACGCTCACAAATGAGGCTCGTTGTAATTGTTCTAATGTTTCTGCAATTGCCTATGGAGCTATCACAAATTTTATTATAGACTCAACTTTTGTTCTAGAACACGAGAACTTGGGTTCGTTGAACTTCTTTATTAATTCCGATGTGCAATCCATTGATTTGAAACTTTGGTAATGCCGCACAATATGAAAAACAAATGTTCCTTCTTCAAGTGCAATGTCCATATCATTTTTATCTGGCATGATCGTCTTGAAAAACTGAGACACTTTCGTGTTGTTACTGACGCGAAGAACGGCATTTTTGTGTCGTTTAGTATCCACATGGTCTGTAATGGAGGTTCTTCCACCACTGCTAACCGTGAATGATATTTCACATAACGAACAAAACGCGGTGCTCTCATATTTTCCTCGCCTAGTAAATGGAAAATCCCCCAGCATTCCATCACTAACCACACATTTTCTTTTCTTAGATGAAGACATCGTTAAAACACTAAAAACACAGGAACAAGCCAAATAGTGCGAACTTAGGATTCACCTCAACAACAAGCAAAGTTTACAACGCCGGGAAATGTAGTGTCGTCAACTGTAGCAATTAGAATATAGCTTTGCTCCAAAACAGGTGCTAAAACTGCCAAAATACCTATAGATAAATTTATCATTTATGAAGCAGACACCAATAAAATAGAGCTTAATACAAAGAGGTAACGCGAAAATTAAAACCTTTTGGCACTACTGAATGAAATGTAACAATAACTAGTTGTAGCGCAAAAGTGCATATTGTCAGTACTGTATTGAACTATCTACCAATTCCAAAGAGGATCACAGACTTGTTGCAAACAGCAAGAAGATATAAGATTTTCCAAAGATGTTGTGTCCAAGGTCACGTACAAGGAAAGAAGTGCGCTTTCTATTTCTTTCTTTAAACGAATGAATTAGTAAATCAGGGCTTTTAAAAAACTCTCGCTTGATTAAAAAAAAATCTGGGGCAACAGCAAAAATCCGGGGTCATTGCGGGGACGAAATCTGTCCGGGGACAGAAAGCTAAATACGGGGACTGTCCCCGTGAAACGGGGACGTCTGGTAACCCTACTCTAAACCGACTTGGAATTACGTCCTACAGTAAGAATAGCGTTTGAGAGCAGAAGGAAGACAGCCTGTTACAGGGCGGTGTTGTAAATTAAGATTAATGTTTATGTATTTGTCCTTTGGTCGTGCTAGTGGAAGCGGAGAAGATGTTTCTGCCAGATTATTGGAGCAGGAAAAGGCATGCATGCGTTTTGCCGGGAAGGCGGCTTCTGAATGCGGAGAAGATAATTTAGAAACTTTACTTCTGCGGGCCATAGTCTGTTTCCGTTCTGAAGACTTCAAGACAACGGTGATAGAGAAACGGTTTCTCTCGACCTGGGAGAACACAGCAATTGCGGTAATACCTGTATGACTTGTCCAGAAATAACATTTCAACGCATACATAACACCAATGTTATATCCCATTCTCTTAATTATTCACTCAATCACTTTATATTTCTTCCAACTTTCATTTAAATCGGTTCAAATAAAATATGCGTGCCGTTATGAAAGTCATCTTATATAAATCCATATAATAAAACTGTAACCTGGAAAAAGTTTGTACAGTAAAGATATTTAAAAAAAAAAAAAATAAAAAAAACGAGTTGGCAGTACTAATAATAATCAACACACAAGGAATATACTGTTTTTTTTTTTTTTTTTTTTTTTTTTTTTTTAAATTTGTGTCTGTCTTCCAGTTTGGACGAAAACTACTGTTAGAATTTTGACGGGGTTTCATTTATTGTAGCCTACAATGTGTAGTCCTACAGATGTGGCTTGAAAAAATGCAGGATTTAGGATAATTTTTCGTTGAACGCGATTAACGTCGAATTTCAATGAAGTTTCCATTGATGTGTAGCCCGTAGTCTAGCGGGTAAAGTTGGATATGTTTAATTTTTATATAAAATCGTAAAACTGATAAATTGAAAATAAATATACCTTGAACGCAATTCATACAAAAATTACTGGTCGGATTTTAATGAGGTTTCTTTTAATGTACAGCCCGTGATTCCGCCGGTAAAATAGGGTATCTTCCCTTTTGATGAGGTGTCTCGAAGCTAGTAAATTTAAGATAATTTTTTGTTGAACGTGATTCACGCAATAGCTACAAGACCGATTTTGATGGGGTTTGTATTAATGTACGTCCCATTCTCCTCTAGAATAAGGAGTGATTTATTTTAATGTCATGACGAAAAGCTAAGAAATTAAAATAAAAATGTCCGCAAAATTAGTATAAATTTAAAGGCGAGATAGTCCTGGCAATGGAAATGTTGATCGTACGAGCGGCGTAGTATTTGAGTTACAGTATGGACGATGTAGTTCTTGATCGTGTGTACTCTAACAGTTGATGGGAAAGAAATTGCGGGAAACTGCTAGTTTTTTAATAAAATTTGTTCATTCTGAGCTATGCCATGGTTATATGAGTTATTACATCACCCAATCCTGGTACTCAATTTTCATTACCCAATAACTCAGATTAGTCATGATAATTAATATTAAAGGAGATAATTTTATGAAAAATGATTATTAATCGACGGGTATTGTGGCACCACAATTGATATCGACTTAGTCGATGATTAAAATTGATGATAGTTAATAAGTAGTTTTATGTAAGGACTCTAGGAAGTGCTTTAATTAGGAAACCATGAGTGAAAAAATAATAACTAAAAAGCGAAGATTAATTTCTCACGGATAACCGTGTCGTTTTGCACCGACGTTTATTATGTTGGTAGTTACATAACTTAGTCATGGATTGTGGCAACCGTTCACTATGTTAATGTTAGACGTTCAACAAACGTTATACTTAATTTTACAAAATTGGCGCTAGGAGTAATTTATATCACGCTACATTTAAGTCTAGTCTAAATTTGTTGAAAATAGCAGTAGACTGAAGTATATACCTTAAATTTGAATAAATGTAAAATATAACTACATTGCTAGCAAAAGCTAAAAATGTTGAAGTTTCTATTTCAATTATACTTAGTTTGTTTCACCACAGACATGGTCCATGTGAACGAAGTCGGAAATGAAATGTAACTGCATTATTATTAAACACGAGAATAGTTAAAGCTGAGTAAAACATGACTGTGGTACGATTAATTTCCTGCGTATCCATTACGCACGGCATAAGAGCACACGATTCGCTAGTTCACTGGTTTCTCACCTGGCTTGGAATCCTAGGAGCACCCTGACCAGACCTGTTATAAATACCTCCGTAGTTCGGATTTCACATTAAACTGTGGATCGCTGAGTAAAAAAACTGATAGCCCCTATCTAGCACAAGGGCTTATTGTTAGTATGACTACTTCGGGATAATCCAACCAACATTCATGTTGCAGAGTAAATTAAGTTTAGTGATAAATGTTTCGTGGAATTCTACCATCATGCGACGTAGTAGGTTTTACTGCTAAGACTATCATTAGGTCTTTGCAATCCGACGAAGTCATTAGAGTTGGAAGTGAGAATGAATTCAGCAACAGCCTTTCGATGGAACCATCCTGGCATTTAATTTCTTGAAAACCAGTAGTAGGAGAACGGTGTTGACGGCTAGAACGCTGGACCAAAAAAGTGTAATAGATACCTTCTATAACTTCAACTAGCTTCACACTGTAACTGATACGCGATTATAACTGATGCCCCTATAACCTAAAATATCTTAACGCGTCACTGCACACTGTAATCTATACCCGTTTGTAATCGATACCCCTATAACCTCAAACAGCTTAACGCTTCACTGCACATTGTAGCTGATACCCCCTTAGGTGTTCGGCTGTAATAGATACGCTCTATAAACTCAAACAGGTTCACGCCTCAATGAGCATTGAAATCGATACCCCGCGCAGGTAGAAACCTTCTGTAATGAATACCCTGTACGCTGACATGCGCACAGGTGTTCGGCTGTGATGGTTACCCTGCCCGTTGACCGCGAAATCGATACCCAGCGCAGGCAGTCGGTTGTAATGGAAACGCGGGCAGGATCTAGCAGACCTACCACCCCCACTCCTCGGGCATAAACCGGCTGTAACCCATTTTTCTATTACAGTATGTGAGATTTTATTTCTAACTATTAATCGGTTTTATTGTGTGGTAAAAAGTAAGATTATAATATTTTACTTCTAAATATTTATTAAACGCTATATCTATTAAAAAAAACTAATTGATTCCATTATTAATTCACTTAAATAAATGTAGTGTGATCACATCTGTCGTAATCGTGTTCCTTTATATTATATAAATTCGACTCATTTCTGCCCTTTTCCCTGCATACTTTAATAAAAATTCCTCAACCATGGTGGGTGTGCATTTTAGTTTTAGTGTGTGATTTAGTTTGGTATTCGCGAGGATTCGGGTTCATTTCTTGACCATTTAGATTTCCCTAAACCACACTAGGGAAATGCAGAGGCGATTCCTTCGTAAAGGCACACTTCGTTAGCAGGTGTCAACAATATCTTATAACCTCATAAAATAATGCAGAACGTTACACAACTGCTTTGGTATCCCATAGTTTTTCATGTGCTCGGCATAATTACTGTTTTAAGTTTGGCGGCAAATACACAGAGTTTGTGAGGATGTTCGTAGATAGTAACAATATCATCGTAAAGTTATATATATATATATATATTTTTTTTTTTACTTATAGCTTTACGCCTCGTCAACTTCGAAGTCATTAGAGGCGGGATGTGACAGGGGCAAAGAACGGGAAGCGATTCGGCCATGGACTTTTGAAGGAAGCATCCCGGAATTCAACTGGAGTTATTTGGGGAAACCATGGAAAACCCAAATCTGGATGCTTGGACGGCGATTCGAACCGCCATCCTCCCGAATGCGAGGCCAGAGCGTTAACCGCTCACCCACCACGCTCGGTAATTTATATACTAGCTATTATTTTAATAATAAAGGAGATTAACAATAATTATAACAACGGCAACCAGGGCTGTACTACCTACATTTTCAATGAGTTACTGACATACATTTTCATCTTTTGTAGTTCTAGGGTAGAATATACATTTACGTTCCTAACTGTCATGATATCAAGAAGAAATTTTCTGATGACTTAGTATGACTAGCTACGTATTGGAAATTTCATTTTAGTGTCTCCATTTCATTCCTCAAAAGTTCTTAAATCATATGGCATTTAATTTCTGTTACTATTAAAACGTCCCACATATTTACAGATTTTTTAACGCCAGAGTGACTCAGTGGTTAAGGTGTCTGACTGGAGATAGCGAGATCTCCGGTTCGAATCGCTGTCTCAGTGAGGATTTGCATAGGCTCGAAACCGAACCTTCACCTCTTACATAGTTTGCTGTGAAGTATGTCAGAAGGCTCCCGTGTTTCGGATTCCACTTTAAACTGCAGGTGCCCTTAAGTAAGGTACAACTTAGTGGACGCTATCTTCGGTATACCATTTATTGTGACCGTAGACATTTTGAAATAAGTGAGAAAGTTTTCACGTGTTTGACAGTCTGCTAGCTGAAGAGTGAAGGTTAGATCACAAAGTATCGGAGGGCTTCTTTGCCCATGCCGAAAAGCAATACGACATAGACAGATTGCGCGGCAAATCGAAACTGTTGCTTTTGATGGTGAATAACGATTCGGGGACACTGGGTCAACAATATATAAAAAAAATGTATCAAATGGCAAACCCCTTCCTACCGGCAGAAACACCACTGGACCTGTTTTTCATTGTCGAAGTGTTTGCATTGACCCTAGACGATAAACGGCTGTTTATGTCTAAAGTACTACTTCGAACCTTACATCTTCCGCATGACAGATCCGAACGTTTAAAACTCGCTTGTCAGACTCGATATTTAAACCGGCATATAAGAAATAACTCTGAAAGGAGGACGAATGCAATGCATTGAAATTTCCCCTCAGCATTCGCCTCGAGTAATTTTGGGGGACGATAGGAAACCCAACCTGAAGACCTTACCAGATATCGAACACCGGCCTAGGTCCGAACCTTACTGGTCACCCACAAGGTTCGGTGCTCTACAAGTATGATCCCATTAGCTATCGACACATGATGCAGGTTTCTGATGATAATAACATCGTCACTGTATTTACCTTTATATAGCTAACGTTTAAACTGTTAGTAATAACACGGATACGTTTCACTATAATAAATTCTTTCGTAGTGGTCTTAAGAGATACTGCAGCACGCAGTCTGATAAAGTTTGTAGATTGGTTGATTCACTAGCGTTTATTCATGACTTTGATTTAAAAACTCACCCACCAGGCTCGATATATATACCAACATAAAAAAATAACTCTTAAACACGGACAAATCTAATGCACTGGAATTATTCCAGCACTCGCCTGGAGTGATTCTGGGAAACGTTAGGAATCCTGACTGTAAGACCATGCTGGGTATCGAACCCCGATGACTGAATTTCCTCGACAAACCATTCTTTAGCCTTATTTTAACAATAATCTGTTCTTCAAGGCTGACGTGCACTTATAATTTACTGCCAAACAAATATCGCTTCCTGTTAGTTGATGCAACAAATTCTTGGCTTTTTTACATTCATAATTCGCTAAAATCGAAATATTTTAAAATAGTAAGGGCATTAAAATTGTAATCTCAGCCCAATGAGTCGGTTACTGAAAATCCACACTATCTTCTTTGCAGTAACATTTTGTAAACAGCATCTCACTCTTGGAGCGTACAGGTAAAAGTTGGGTTTAAGTTTCTGCTATGTTCATGGTTGGAAACTTCCCGAAGGAGGTATGCTTAGTCTTGTATTGGAGATAGGATGGCTAGTTCCTTCCTTCTTGATCTTACTTAAGGGCACCTACACTTTAACGTGGAAAGCGAACCATGGAATCTTTCTGAAGTACTTCACAGCAAGCTATGTCAGACGTGAATGTCTGGTAACGGAGGTATGAAAATCCCCCACTGATACAGGAATTCGAACCGGGGACCTTTCGATCTCCACTCAGACGCCTTAACCAGTGAGCCTCCCTGTCGCTGAAATATCTGTATTTATGTGAGTAATAGGAAGTAATTGCCATAAGATTTGTCTCGACAGAATTATAATACCGACTTTATATCTACAACTCTTGGAGCATATAGGTAAAGGTAGAGTAGTTTAAGTTTCTGGCTGGAACCCTCCCGAAGGAGATATACTTATCCTTGTATTGGAGGTAGGGTAGCCAGCTCCTTTGTTCATTACCTTACTTAAGGGCACCTGCAGCCGGAACACGGGAGCTTTCTGATAACTAATACTTAGATCGCAGAACGAGAATCGAACTCATCTTCTCCAACCGCTGACCCGCCAGGCTCGGTAGTATCCATGAAACTTGCTGCCATAAGGTTCCGTGTCTTTTAGCAGCACAAAAAAAAATCAGAATTCTTTGTGAGAAATTATTATTATAGTTTTTCAAGTAGTTTTATCTCAAGGGTAATTAAGGACGACTAAACCGAGGGAGATTTGCCAGTGTTGCTATCTGCTAATGAAACGCTTTAGTTTGATGAAATATTTCTTGTGCTATTGTGATTATGTCGTGTGAATCTTTTGAGGCAGGTAGATGGGACAATCTCGCCGTTTGCTCGGGTGTCTACGGAAAGTGTCTAAAAGCGGCAACCAGGATATACGGTACCCGTTACTGAGATGCACACCCAGGACTCCAATCTGGTGATCACAACAGAAATTAGCCTGCTGACAGTTCCCATACAGAAAAGCCAGATTATGAAAGATATCTCATATTAATGAATGATAAACAGCCTTCACTAGGTGTATTACATCAAGAGTATTAAAGTTGATCTTTTCATTGCGGGAGGATTACTGATTAGCGAACCTTGGACGAATCCCAATTACGAAACAGTATTGTTGTGCAAGAAGCCATGAACATCTCATTCCAGTGTTTAAAAACGAGAAAAGTTTCTCACTGCCTCAAATGATTTGTTTTTTACGCAAAGGAAATATGTGCAGAGGAAATTGCTTTTACATTCTGCCCGTGCCGCTAAAACGGTCTCTAATGTGCCAAAAAACTTGTCTCGCCTACATAACCGACAGATCTCCTCCCTTATGAATTTGAACGAAGCACATGAGTTCCTGAGCGACCATCTACAACTTCCGTGGGTTATTGCACTGTGGAGTTATATGTGTCATCTGTTTGATCCTCTTCTTACAACGTATACAATGGTACACAATCTGCTCGTACATATATTACATGTGATTACTATTGGCACACTCTGAAATATGGAAACTACATCTTTGACCATTTACTATAAACTTGTATATTATCAGTGGCTCTAATGTTCATTACATTGAAAGATATCTTCTGTTTCATTGTTTTCAGATTTACAGTCGTACGGTTTCTCATGCGAGGTCACAATGTCCACATAGTATGTCGAAATCTTAAAATAGAAAGTTTATGGTTACATATCCTTTCCTTTCAGTTACGCAGTACTTGTACGACTGAATTAAAAAGAAACAAAACCGCTTGTTTATATACTTTGTAACGTTTTAGAACTATTTGACATTTTCAAGTTAAAGAGTTTTTTGGCGAAATAAAAAGTGGGTTGCTTAACGATGTCTCGTAGTGAGTTTAGGGTTTTGACTAACAGCTGATTAACAGTACTCCTAAAAACAAACTTTTATGTTTCTATTTACCTTCTAAAATTTTTTCCCAGAAGAATGATAAATTATTTTATTATCTCAAACACAATTCTAGCTCTACGACACTGAACCATAATGTTTATTTAGTGGACGAACGCAAGTTTAGACCTTTCTTCTCTTTGTTACTCGAACAATGTGATGTGAAATGACCAATTTTTGTTTATAACGTGACGTTTTTTAAGGTAAATTTGTTTCCACTCGTAACGGAGCAATTTAGCACCTAGCTAAGTTAAACTATTGCTCCTTGTGTAGTGGGCAACTTTGGTTTGGAATGGTGATAGTTTTGATTTTTATATTGTTACTGTAATGTGTATCAAGCAACCTGCGAATTCCGCAAGATGGTACATTAAAAATTAACGGGAAAGTATCCTGTATGACTGGTAACTGCAAATACGACATTGGTGTAAACATGTTGAATATTCACCATCTGAAGAATTCGTCACATTGTGCATACACATAAAAACAGGAGAGTGCGGCGGACATTGCTAACTGAAAGAAAAATACAAAAATCTATGCATTGTTCGAGACCACAAAACGAGTTTCATTAGCACGAGTTACGCAATGAAAGTCTCTCTTCCACTAAAGTGTGGGTGGTTAGTAACGTTCTGTTCCCGTCAATACAAACTGATATCGGTTTTCCATAGTTTCCCGAAATCATTCTAGGCGAATGCCGGGATGGTTCATTCTAAAGGCCTGGCCGAATTCCTTCCGGCTCTCTGCCCCCAGTCCTTTCTCGCCTCTAATGACCACGACGTTGACGAGGCGTAAGGCCATAAAAGTTACATAAAATTAAGTCTGTCTACCCTGTTATATATACAAGATGTGACACAAATAAGGAAATAGATTTAATTTATAATTCTCCTTTGCGGATTACCTATGATCATACATAAAGAGACAATGACGGAGATTCACTTAAAAAATTATGTAAAATGAGTAAGAATCAGTGTGCAGAGCTTCAGCATGGGTGCAAGGGTAAAAAGAATAACTTTATCCCGGTGTATATGGACATTTGGTTCAGAATTTCTCACCACGTTTTGTGTAAAGCACAAAATTATTATTATTTTTTTCTTTTTGCATCGGACTTTTTTCCCCTTTGAAATCGAGGTCGCAAGAGCCGACAGAGGATGGGGCAAGGAACCAGATGGAATTCGGGAATTATCTTTTGAAGGAACCATCCCTACATTCGCCTAGAGTGATTTCGCGAAACCAAGGAAAACCGAAATCTGGATCTCCGCGTCTCAAAGCCTGAAGAAGCTCGTAAGACAACCTCCAAAAGATGTTTGTTTTTGTTGAGCGAGCATTGCAGTTGGAACTCGGCCGTTAGTTGCCCAAGGACGCAGGATTTCAGCGTGACTTGCTCCCCTACAGTGTGTGCCACGTTGCCTTTGTGATCGGTGATTTTGGATTTTGCTTGGCAGCAGAGAAGCGTAAGCACCCCATCCATCAAAACACACATTAGTGATGATAAGTTTCTTTACTTATAATATGCCGAAGTTTGAGAGTAAACACAAACATCTATGAAGTAGATTTCTGGTGTGCGGCTCATTTAGATGGTAATACCATCTAGAATCTAGATGGTTATAGCCGGGGACCACGAAGGGAGTTGATTCAGGCATTCGTCTGCAATGTTTCCTGAAAACAACGGTAAAGTGATCGATTGTAATTTGAAAGAACGTGACACCATTAAGTTTAACCGATTATAGCTTTCGTATTTCGTGAAATACATTTTCGTGCCGGTAAATTATAAATACAGCAGTCATGTGAGTTGATGGGAAAAATCATAAGAATCTACTTGCAGTTTTGTTGGAGATGCTTGTAAGAATTCAGTGCATTTTTCAAAAAGCTTTTAAATAAAAAAACACGAACATCTCATTGGAGTTGTTTCATTCTTCTTTTTACTATAAATTCTTTTACAAACTGATTCATGAAACATTAAACTTTACTTAAATAACATTTCAACTGCCTTTACATTAAATTCAATAATTACTTCTGCTATTTTTTACGACCTTCCATAATCAAACTCTATCAGTTCTAATCCTCCATTGCTGTAAAGATGTTACTCCTTTTTTCACGTGTCTTGCCAACTTATACGCTTAATAAAACGTCGTATTAAAAATTCCAATAACATATTCCACGGGAGGCAAGTCCGCTGCTTTGGTCAAATTGTATCTAAACTTGGACATACAATTTTCCGAGATAAAAGTCTAAATATTTGGGTGTACAAATACATTTCATAGGAATATAAACAACTCTTACATCATCACCCACTCTCTGCAACATCTTTGATTAATTGCAAGGTCATTATATAATTTTAGATTACATACATTCATTAAACCGATTTTTTTACACACACACGCACACACACACAAATATATATGTATAGATATATATATATATACTCTCCGCTTCTTACATTTTCTTCTTCATTAAATCTCACTATATTTCTGCCTTTATCCTGGATATTTAACTCTTTTTTCTTCTTTTTCACTTTTCCCTTCAATTTGTCAGATATCTGTGCGTTTTTCAATAAGCTTCCACAAAGAACACGAAAATTTCTATCCTAAATTTGAATAGTGATAATATGACTTTGGACATTTAGTCGCTGATATATTATCGAAATGGGAACATAATATTAGGAACGTGAAGAAAATCGACAACAATAGCAGCTAGGAATTTACTTGAAGTGGTTTCGAATAAACTAGTAAAGCTTTTGTGCACTGACTAGTACAGCCAAAGAATTTACAGTCCTTAACACAGTATCATAATGTAAATGTGGTAATCTGGTTCAGCAGCCATGTGCTCTGACCCAATCGAGAAATTGTAATCAGGATTCATATACGCTTGGATGCGGAAATCTCTTCTCGGAGGCTAATTCTACAGTAAATTAATTCTGGAAAAATCTTTCTTGCTTGTAGCAGCAATCGCAATAACGTCTGGTTTAGCGGGAAATAAAACATCAGCTCCATTTATGAAAGACGCAAATATTGCAAGTGGGAAACAAGGTTTCTACAGGTCGTGGATGTAATGGTTGCGACAGGTAAACCCCGATTCATACGTTATTCATTAATTTATCGTCTCGAAATTTTCATTGTTCCCAACAAATAGACTTTTCGACTTGTGATATCAGAAGTAAATTATTGCCTATAAAAATTGCAGCAAACAGATGGAATGGTCTGAACCACTCCAAGATAGATATATAGAACAGTGCAACCACAGTAAGTGATTAAGATTGTAGAGAGATGGCGTGCACGTAGGTCCAGCAACGCTATCTTTTGAGTTACCGGATAGGTAAATGTTACGCCATGCAGAGCCGACAAATGAAGTGGAAAAGTCCAAGCAAGTGCCGTTATGCCTCGTCGACGTTAAAAGGCACAAAATCAGCATGTTAGTGAGGTCGAATGTGGCAGAATTTTTGGTCTCGTACAGGGCGTGCTGCTAGGACAATAACCAGTCGATAGAAGAGAGTCATACGCAGCGGGGCACTACTGCCCCTCTTGCAGGCATATTTCAGCAGGACAATGCCCGGCCACATGCGGCGTGGAATGTGCAAGCCTTCTTCGAAGTACTGCAGGTACCACTACTTCCCTGGCCCGCACTTTCTCTCGACATATCACCTATGGAACATGTTAGGGATATGGTTGATCGAGCACTACTTCCTTCTGGTCCTGCTGTAACCATTGTCGATGCTTTGGTGCAACCCACGTGACAGTGTCTTCCCCCAGCAGCGTATTCAGGCTCTCTTTGATTCCACGCCGTGACGTCTACAGGTTCTAATAGCAGCGCGTGGCGTCTTCAAGCCTCCTTTTTGTGTAACAATTTTCACAAGTAGTAGTGTAACATAAAAAGAATTCATCAAATTCTGTATCGTATCCACATCAAGGACACAATGAAGCAACGCACTGCCATTTTTAGCAAGTGCCTTACTGACTGATGTCATAACTTACTACTTTATTAGTTACTTCGCACACGTGTGAGCCATCCTGACATTGGTCGCCCTGCCTGTTATCCTGAAAATGGTCAACCAAGTTTTAGCTAACCATTCAGATAGTGGATGACGGCGTGTTAAGCCGCGTTACCACGATCTCTTGTAACAGAGGTGGGACGGGACCTCATTAGCCGAAGTGTAGGGACGACCGCGCACCGCAAGTTAGCCCTAGCTTACCTCGCCGCCACCTCCGCACCACGTAGCCTAGTGTCGTATGGCACAGAGCACTTTACAACAACATAAGGGGTGCGCACCGCTGCTGCAAACCGATGACAACAGCGCACCTCTACACACGCCTGTGATGTTTACCAACACAGAGTGGGTAGCTGCGTCTCGTCTCCACTAGCAGAGGTGGCCCTGTTCCCATGGCTCGTTGTTGAGTATTCGTCCCGTTCCGTCCCGTCCCTCCTACGTTACAAGAGATCGTGGGAACGCGGCTTTATTTAGACGAGTAGGGACCAAGTCTACTCTCTCAACACATGCAAGCCGTTAGCTCGGATAGTTTTAACTACAATTTTTCTGGCACGTAGCAGCCAAACAAATTGAGAGGTATTATTAAAACTTCTAGAAAGGAAAAACTCACTGTTCTGGTTCAAATACTACTGAATTCAATCAATACCATTCCTTGAAACAATACTTGTGATACATTCAAAAATGTATCAAATACATTTAACAAACTATTTTATCTTGTACACAGAGAACATGAACTCGCACCATATAACTTTCTCCAAGCGGCGCTACACACACACTTCCCCCTCGCCTTTCAATGCTACAATGCATTCGCCCTATCAACAAGCTGTTACTTAAATATAACAACGGCCTGCTCCCCCGTTTAGTAAACAAACTACTGTCTGTGGGAACCCAACAATATTATAAATAATGTTGTAAACATTAACACAGTTATTCAGGATACTTACAATTAATAAATGAAACAAAATTCAATATTAATAATAATAATAGTAAATTAATAATAAACATTATTGGGGGTTAGCAATAATGTTACATTACCATATAATTCATAATATGAAGCAAACACCTGTTCATTTGTCCACACACACCAATCATTTTTCAGAACGCATCAAATGTGAAATCATAGTTCAAATGAAAATTAGCAAGGGAACTTTAACAATGTCCAACTCACGTGCTGTATATCACCAAAACAACATTAGCTAAATCATTAAAGCTCACTGTCCATCTCAGTTATTGTCCAAATGCAATTGGTAGACGAGAACTTTATTAGTGTTTCACTCGCTGAATATTATTATTAAAAAAACTGTCTATTACAGTCTACTTGGTTTCAAACCAGGCCAGCATTCACACTTACATGCCTAATATTTAACAGTTATTTTTTCATTCTATATAACTTCAAGTAAACAATGTTTCTTAAAGCCAATGTTATTTTATTTATGATCTATATTTGTTTTTCCTATGACCTTAAAAATCCACAGTAAATACTGAGAAATTTCTTAATTTCAGAATTCAAATATTAAGCGTTTTGCTGCATTTTTTACCTGATTCAAATCTTACGCATGAAACGCGGACGGTTTTTTGCTTTCGTCATTCCTTCTTTTATCTTTGTTCAGTATCTTTTTCATCATCAAGTCAAGCTCCCCTCATCTTCATAAATTCTTGAAACATCAATCATCATTCGTTTCATTCTTCTTCACGTTTCGTCCGGTAAGCACTTGCCCCCCATATCATCTGCACTTTGTATTCTTCCTTCTCATTATGCATTAATTCTTTGCCATTCTAATCATCCAAATTCGTCCATCAGGCCTTAAAGTCATACCTCCTTACTTCCAAAATCATTCGTTAGAATGTGTCTACTTCGCTGTCAAATATCGCGTCTGGTTCATTGTTAATAATATCTTGTAATGTGTCTGCTTTATTGTCAAATCTCGCGTTTGCTTCATTGTTAGTAAAAATGCCTGTTCGTCTCCGGTGGTATAATTGATTGATTACCATTGAATTCATTGCTTCTTGGACCCCAAAAAAACCATCTCCTTATTCTTTAATTTCATTACTCATTATTTTCTCTTTTCCAAATTCATAGGATTAAGATCCAGATTCTACCTACGTTACATCTAATCACGTTTCATTTTATTTAATATTGCTGTGACCCCATGGCTTCAAGCTATCTTCTTTGACACTTATTTTCATATTTTCCTTTTAACACGTTCACATGTAATCCTTTATTCTTCATATTTACCGTTGCTTCATTTCGCTGTTAATATTCTGCGTCACCGTTATTCGTAAAAATTATCTTCTTTCCATATACGTCGATGCTCATTAATTATTCGTTGCTGATCCTTTTCTGTATGGAATTCCATTTATTCATCACATTCTACGTCCATCTTTTCTTTATTTTCACAATTTCTAAAAGCTGTCTGTTGAAGCACATTATATGGAAACACCATAAGCACCTTATAATTGAATGTGAGAAATTCTTCTGCGTACAGAATTCATTTTAAGCAAATGTCATATCGTTGAACCAGAGATTAATGTTGTCAGTGCCCACTTCGCAGAACAGACTCATTGTAGTTGGAGTTTGTGCAGAGAAACCATAGCAACGGAGACATTTTTAAAAGGCGCTACATAAATCTAAAACTGATAAGAACTGCAATAATGACAGTTCTAGTGTAGAAAGAAAGAGAAATGTATTATCACAAGCTATGTTAATTAAATTTTGGAACAAGCATGAATAAAAGTCATCGACTATTTATGTAAGACATCGAATTGGCATGATTTCACTTGAGTACAGTTTCTTTTGTATAATCATGACTGTAAAGTTATAACAATTCTTCCGTCACTTTTGCTTACTTCAATTTTCGCAAAAAACTTCCACTTGGTGATGTTCCAGTTTCTTTTCATTCCCTTTTATCTTTGCCAAGTCAAAAATCCCGTCATTATATTCAAAAATCTTCTCGTTCCATTGTCGATATGCGTTATTGCCCGCATAGTACTTCATCGCATCACTTGTCGGCCTCAATATTCTGTCAAAATCTGGTTATTCTTTTTAAATACATTCTGTGCATTTGCTGAGTGATTATATTTCCACTTGACAGCCACATTCCTCATTTCATGGAATAAATCCCATTTTCTTTTCCTTCTCGTTCCTTTTGATCGAATTTTCTTCTTACGAACATTTTGCCAACCCTCGTACATCCACAACACTTTCTTCTCTCTTCTTTTCGTTTCTTCTGATCGAATTTTCTTCTTACGAACATTTAGTCCACTATCGTACATCCACAAAGCTTTCTTCTTTTTTCTCTTATTTTTACTGTCTTCTTTATCTGTTATTCGTTTAAACCCACAGTACCTCAAACTGATCGTCTCCCTGCCCACGTATTTTTCAAAATCGTTCGTTTCTTGAAAATTCTCTTTTTCTTCATCAAAAATGCTGCTTCTCACATTTTCGTTGCTTTCAAGTTGACTGTGGTTTGCTGTGGCATTCAAATATTTCTCGCTTTTCCGTATCTGTGCAACACTGGCGGACCCGATCACCATGACCCTGTACACTGCTAGCTAATATCTTTAGGCTCGAAGTTGCATTTATTAATTTCTTGCTCCGACTCTTCTTCAAGATTTTCACCAGTTGTTTTATCATCTTCACTCGTTTTCACTTCTTCTCATAGTAATACCTAGGATTTCACTCTGTACTAAATTCCTGTTAATTAACATTTTCATCAGTTTGGTTTCCTTCAATTTTCAGCTTGTAACCGTAAGTTCCATATTCCACATATAATGTAGCGTTCCCTATTTCTTTGATTGACTTCTCTGGAATATTGAAGTCTGGCCTCCATAAGAATCACCACCGCTTCCATCATTTTCCACTATCAAAAAAGATCTCACTTCTTTTTCTTAATCAGTTATCTCTCCATGATCTCCATGATCTTCTATTTGTGAATTATTAAAATTTGTTTGGGCTCCTTGTTTGCAACTCTTCTTAATTTTATTTATCTCGCCTTTGATCATTTGTTGCGTATTTCCCATCTTCTGCGTAAACATCTCTTCTGTCTTCTCCTGACTTTCCTTTAATTCTTCTCTAGTTACTTCTTTCATTTCTTATTTTCTTCTTTCACTCTGCATTATCTTTAATTTAATCCCTTTTATTTCAGGTTTTATTCCTTGATTTTTTTTCTTATTGCTTTACGCCTCGTCGACGGCTAAAGTCATAAGAGGCTGGATGGGACTGGGAACAAGGAACGGGTAGGAATTCGGCCATGGCCTTTTTGAAGTTAGCATCCCGGCATTCACCTGGAGTGATCTGGGGAAACCATAGAAAACCAAAATCTGGATGCCCGGACGGGGATTCGAAGATTTTCTTTTAATATATGCGTAATTTCGTCAGAGATTTTCTTTTCCGTAATTTGACTTATCCTTTCTTGAAGTTTCATCTGTCGACTATTTTTCTCTTGACATTCCTGGAACGGATTCATCATTTGTTCCAGGTTTAGTTTTCTTTCTCGAGCATCATCTATCCGATCTAGTTCTGGCGACAACGTATTTTCTAACAAATCCTGCCTCTCTTCAAAGGTACTTGCTTCATTACCCAGTTGAGGATGGGCGCTATCAAGACTTCTTAATTCAGTTTGAACCTGGAAAACATCATCACTATCTTCATTTCGGTTTGAATTTTCAAAATTAAAACCAATAATCACCGAACTATTGGTTTGTCAACCGGAATCATCAATTTCGTATTCCCCAAACTACTTCCAGCATTCAGGAATTATTTAGTATTATAATTCCCTGTAATTATTTTACATAATGGCGAAAACAAAATGCAAGACTTCTTAAAACAAATATTTTAGTTACACAGCCAACACAGCTTGCTAAGAGCGACAATGACTTCTTCAAGGTCAATAGTCAACACAATACTGGCTCGACGACACTCGGCAACGCAGCTACAACATTCACTCACTCACAACCAAACATTTTACAATTTCTGTAATGCACATAAAATCCAGTATTAGAATGAAGTCACTAACCTCTACACTTAACTAATTATAAATAATTTTGCACCTCTTTTTTTTAAAAAATAAGTTTTTATTTTCTGATTTACTATGGGTTTCCACAGCTTCTAAATTCTAACTTAGACATACCACTGTAGTCCGTAACTTTGAACCTGAATTTAATTGTTAAATATCGAAATATTTCTTGACAATTTTTGAACATGTAAAATTTTTTTTGCCAATTTAATATTCTTATCAATTTAATTATTGGAAATATGTTCATTTAGAATTTAAACTATCTTTAACACTTGCAAAAATTTAACAAATTCTTTCAAAAAGTTTATTGTTCAAATTTTAGTTTTGCAAATTACTAATAGACTTAATTGATTGTCCAAAACAAACGCTATTATTTCTTCCTGTTGATCTGAATCAGAGCCGCATTTAGGCATAGGCTACCTAGGCGGTAGCCTAGGGGCCCGCACCACATGCAAAATAAAAATAAAATATTTCAGTCGCTGTCATCCTATTGACATACGTTGTGAATAATCCATATTGTGTTTTTAATCTTTCTCCATTGCGTGCTTTGGTGATGTTAATCATCTTTTATCGTTTGTTTTATCCTAACATGTAGGACTACCGTTTCATAGTGTTACTAAAACTTTCAGTTTGTAAATTTGAGGGCTTTTGCTGAGGGTGTTTGGTTGCAACAACACTACTAAAATAGGCAACACCTTAGGGAGCGTGCATAAACCACATAGCTCCATTTTGGCCTCCTGTGAAACCCCCCCCCCCACGTAGCCCTACGTGGCTTTTACCTGTATCCCCCCTCCCCCTATGATGTAGCACGTACCTTTTCCCCCTTTTCATTCCAGAAGATATTTTGTACTGTTTTCTCTTGTCAGACTATTGTAAATTACATACGTAGATAATTACCTAAGGGAAATAAATATTAACGTGCTGTTGTGTGTTCTGTTCCTCATTTTAATTGTGCAAAATGTTATGCAAAGAAAGCTACGTGGCCTGGTTCGGAAACCCCCCTCCCCCCACGTAGCCCAGGGTAGCCTTCCAGCCAACCACTCCTTCCCCTGCACCGAGCCACATAGTGAACGTGCGGGCATCACTTGCTAACATCGTTCACTTCAGTCTCGGTAACGATGCACGTTACGAAATTTCGATTCTTGGGTAATGTTATCGACCTATATTTTTTTTTGCTGTCATCAGTCTTTCGACTGGTTTGATGCAATCCTCCATCCGTTCCTATCCTGTGCTAACCTCTTCATTTCTACATACCCCTTACAGCCCACGTCCTCAATTATCTGCTTCATATATTCTAATCTCTGTCTTCCTCTACAGTTCTTACCTCCGACTGTTCCCTCCACTAACAAATTAACCAATCCTGCATGTCTCAAAATATGACCTACCAGCCTGTCTGTTCTTTCTGTAAGCTTCTACCACAAACTTCTTTTTTCACCCATCATTTCCAAAACTCGTTCATTTCTTACTTTGTCTGTCCACTTAATTTTCAGCATTCTTCTGTAGCACCACATTTCAAATGCTTCAATTTTCTTTATTTCCGGTATTCCCAAAGTCCATGTTTCGCTACTATAAAGTGCTGTGCTCCAAGAGTTTGAAACTAAAAGATTTCTCTTTTTCATGAAGGCTCTTTTTGCTAGTGCTATTCTGCTTTTAACATTACTCCTGCTTCGGCCATCGGTTGTAATTTTACTTCCCAAGTAACAGAATTATCTTACTTCTCCTATTGCATCCGATCCTATTTTTATATTTAATCTAGTAGTACTGATATCATTTCTGCTACATTTCATCACTTTTGTCTTGCTTTGATTTATATTCCGTCCAAAATCTTCCTTCAGTATTTTGTTCATGCCATTCAGTAACTTCTCAATATCCTCAGCCCTCTCTGTTAACAAGACAATGTCATCAGCAAATCGTAGCATACTGATTTTTTCTCCCTGAACACATATGCCACATGGAAATTTTTCTTTTACTTTCTTTATTGCTTCCTCTACATACAAGTTGAATATTAACGGGGATAGAATACAACCTTGTCTCACACCCTTTTAACTGATGCTTGTCTCTCATGATTATCTGCTTTTATTACAGCCACTTGATTCTTATATAGTTTATAGAGTATTCTTCTATCTCGATACTTTAGACCTGACTTCTTTAAAATATCGTTACATTATTCAATATTTTGCATTAAAAGGTTTATTGATTTAATAATAATTAATTGATTTTGCTTCATATATATATATATATATACTAGGGCCTGCACCACAATTATAGCCTAGAGCCGTACAGATCTTAAAGGGCCCGCACCATAGGTGTAGCTAGGAGCCTACATACACTAAATACGGCCCTAATTTGAATGTTGATCTTGCGTCTCCAAAGAAGTAACTGGATTATGGCACTTGTAAACTGCGTTTCGCTAATCCTGAAGTTCGTAGGCCCGTTACTCCTGCATTAGAAGGTCCAGTCGTCTAAGGTAATTACCATCCTTTTACCTGAAGTTTGGTCGCCAAATTTGCGTTACCAGTTATCCTGGAAATGGTCAGCCAATTGTGAGCTAACCACTCCTATAATGGATGACGGCATGTTATTTAGACGATAACGGCGCAATTATGCTCTCTTAACACATGTATGCCGTTAGCACGGATAGTTTTAATTACGATTTTTCTGGCATATAACCGCCAAACAAATTTGAGAGGTATTATTACATCTTCTAGAAATGAATAACTCGTTGTTCTGGTCAAAATACTACTGAATTTAATCAATAACATAGCTGAAAAAAACTTTTAAAATACTTATGTTACATTCAAAAAAGTTTCAAATACATTTCACAAGCTCTTTTAGCTTATGTACAGAGAGCATGAACTTTTGTCCAAGCTACAATTCAGGCGCTCAATCAACAATCACTGCTCGCATAGCTGAAGTGGCTAACGTCAACGATTGTTACTTAAAAACACTATGCTCCCCCGTTTACTAAACAACTGTCTATGGAAACCCAATAACATTAGAAATCAAGTCTGTGACCAGCGTTGCCAGGTGTCCCGATTTGGGCGGGATGTCCCGATTTTCAGGATATCTGGATGCGCCCCGATTTACCCTCGATCGGGACGCAAATTTTTTAACCAGTCATAAGAAGCCAGTACTCCTCGCAAAATGAAATCGCATATCACACGATGAGACGCATTGTAGCTGTAAATTGTGCCAAAAAAACAGTTTAGCATCTCTCAGTGGCAAAAATGATATAGAAAACCACCAGAAATGTAATTAACACAAGAAAAAATAAAAAAGAGCCAATTTAAAAACATCACTGAAAATATTTTTAACCCCGACCAGATGAGCACCCAAAAAGAAAAAGTTTTTTTTTTTTTTTTTTTTTTTTTTTTTTTTAACAGTTTAACGTCCCTTTTTAACAACGTGGTCTTTAGAGACGGGAAAGGATGGGGGCAAGGAATGGGAAGGAATTCGGCCATGGCCTTTTGAAGGAAGCATCCCGGCATTCACCTGGAGTGATTTGGGGAAACCATGGAAAACCCAAATCTGGATGCCCGGACGGGGATTCGAACCGTTGTCCTCCCGAATGCGAGGCCAGAACGCTATCCGTTACACCACCACGCTCGGTGAAGAAAAAGTAATTGCTGCTGAAGTCACAAAGATATATCAATCGGTCAAGCACACCTTATCATTCAATTCACTCGATTGTGAATCAAAAGTCAATCGTACTTTGTATAACGATTTTATAATTGCTGAGAAATTGTCGCTCGGAAAAACAGAGGCCAGTCGGATTGCACATAATATTTTAGGCTTGGCATTTACTAAATTTTTTTCTTCTTCGCCTCTTCGACGACTAAGGTCATTAGAGGCGGGATGGGACTGGGGACAAGGAACGGGAAGGAATTCGGCCATGGCTTTTTTGAATGAAGCATCGCGGCATTCGCCTGGAGTGATTTCGGGAAACCATGGAAAACCCAAATCTTGATGTCCGGACGGGGGTTCAAACCCACGTCCTCTCGAATACGAGGCCAGAACGTTAACCGTTGATCCACCAAGCTTGGTGGCATTTACTCAAGAAGTAATGGAAGCTCTTCAAAATGATACATTGTACAATGTTGCTACACACGCTTCCAGTCACAGTGGAACAAAGATTTAACGCCGCTGCAGAAATGACACAGTATATTTCAAAATCGTGTCAAACTACAAAAAAACAAAAACAAAAACAAAACAAAATCTTTCAACTCATGAATACCGGTTTCAAACGCAGTAGCTTAAAGGATATTTTGCCAGCTTAATAGAATTAGGTCTGGGAGACGAAACCGATTGTTACTCGAGTTTGTCGAAGCAGAGATACAAATTAATACAAACTTCAATTTTGTCTTATAAAATTCAAAACAACTGTTATAAAAAGAAGAAAAAAACAAAGCTACGATAAAAGCAGTAAAATCTAACATAAATTTTAATAAAAATAAATACTTTATACGTATTAACAGCATAAATAAATACTTAAAATTCAACTTAAAAATACACTTTTTTCCATAATCTTTGGTACTTCTCCTAGTCAAGCCTGACTAATCATTATAACGTTTAGTACTAAGATTCACAAATTCCTATCATATGGTAGACAGATACCTATAGAAATTACCTCTGTCCTGCCTAAATTATATAAATAACCCTAATTTAAATAAAAACTTTTTTTTGGTTGTCCTGATTAGTAACCCTGAATACAGATTTTTTTGACCTTCCGTCCCAATTTTTAACAAACGGGACCTGGCAACACTATTTGGTTCTAGGTCTTTACAGCGTGTATTTAAATCATTATTCTGATCTTTATCGTAAGATATGAAATGCGAGCAATATTAGCACTCACCCGTAGAGGAAAAAGATTGGGGCACAATCATCCGCGTAGATAGGCGCGTCGAGGGGTTGCATCAGAAGAAGCGTCGTTATAAATAGTAGTGATACCACCAAGCGCGGCTCTTTCATCGACAGTAATTTGCAGAAGGAGGACGTTTGGTCCACAGCAAAGTTTTAATTTTTGTGGCAGTTTCTGAGATTAGCGTGTGCCTCTAGTTATTTGCGGTAATAGAAGGTGATAAATCTGATTGCGAGCATGAGAAAATAATAACCTGATTCCTGACTGTATGACCGACTGTAATGAAGTCAGCCAAAGAGTCTGCTGTCCATGTTATAGAAAAAATGACGATAAAATATGTACACACTTGTAACAACAGAAACAAAATTGAGATGACTGTTTGGCTGACACGGACAAATTTCTTTTTTATATTACTTATTACTAAGCGCAGTTTCACCAACAATTCTAGTGAGATTAGACAATACAAATACTTCTTCCCTTGCACTTTACCGCTTGTATATACGTCTCACCTTTTCTGTGATCAATAAGGCTTATATAACTCAACATAGTGGTCTAAGTGGGAAAAAAGTGGAGAATGGATGAAATACATTAAACCTAACTCATCTGATAAATTCATTAAAGATTTGGTTCGATTTTGTAATCAGTAACATTCACTCTCAACCCGTGAAGTTACATTTGGTTTCCTCCTCCCTTCTACGTACTTCATTCTTTTATCAGTGTAATTTGTTCCCAACACTTATATTCTACTTTGATCACACCTATTTTCAGAGAACGCTAAATACCTTCTTTTTATGTCGGCTAATATTTAGCCTTTTTTAGCAGTACTATTGCATTTTCGAGCAGGTGATACAGATGTAAGCAATAAAAGGTGGTGGCTGAAGCCACGTAACATCATTCCTGCAAAGCAAAACCATCGTAAATTTAGACTGATTGCCGAAGCGCGTTGCATATTGTCGGTGTGCATTAAGATCCACAAAGCTTTGAATCATGCCACACAGTCCAAGTTGCTGATTGAATCGGCAAGACAGGCGACACCTACGTAACACACATGTTATACTGGATGACTGAAATAGATTAGGAACAGTTCTTGCCTATCGGGCAGTGTTACCAACCTCCGCATTTATTTCTCTTATAAGGATTCAAATGCAAACAATAATTTAATTTGAACTAATCTCGATAAATGTGGGTCGGGAAATCAGGAAATACAACACTATAAACAGAGGAGGTGCGTGTTAAATAATAATAATAATCCATCAGGGATTTTTATTTGCTTAAAGGATTCCGTGTACGTTCACCCAGCAAAAATTAGACTAGGACTTTTTATGAGGGTAAAGCCAGCAGTTATACCATCTTGCTCAGAAACACTCAAATCTGTTAATCGCCCACGTGGAGGGCTTCTTACACAGATTATTTATCAAACTGAATTCACTAAAACCAAATACTTGAAAAATATTTAAAAAAATCGGTAGCAAGTTCTTTTTAAACAGTATTCATTATAACTTTTGTCTTTCAAATAGGATATATAAAACAAACACAAAAAAATAGTTGGAAAAATTAGTGGGTCTCAAAATTAAAAAAAAAAATTCATGAATATTTACTATCCGAGTCATAAAATTCTCCATCGAATGAAAAATTTAATTTTTTGTTGAAAAATCTTATCTGCGGAAGTGTCAAATTTTTTGAAACTAGGCGTTTATTTATTTTGAGAAAACCATAATTTCTAGAAGAAACATTGCAGTATTTTTCCTGCAGCCTTCAGAAAGATACGTTTCACTGTAAATTTTGAAATAATTTCCAAATTAGTAATTTCGGAAATTATTTTTTACGTTTTTTTTTTTTTTTTTTAATGCTCCACGAATCGTGTAATAAAAAGGAAAAACCAAACTGTTTTAGAGTTGGATGTGTGCCAACTCATGACGATTATAAAAAGAAACTATTTTCTTCAGTTAGTAAGAATAAAAGTACCGTGCAGTCCCAAATTTCTACGCTAATGTAGTGAAGCCATGAGGGTTCCTTCTTTCATTCAGACATTACGGAAGACTAGATATCATTAAACCCGATGTCGTATAAAGGAACCCATTTTAGTTTTTATTCTATGTTTTCAAACAAAAGACAGTGAAGGAAGTGCAATACATTATTTATCTATCTTCTAGCAACAGATTTTCCACTGGTTGTAGTCAAATTTAGTAACAGGTTATGAACTAATGGAATTACCAATAACTACCCAAAAGTTTCTCCCTATAAGTATCAAAACATTATCATAAGTTTAAGTATTTGATACTGAATTGATGATTAACATCTACCACAAATTACTATAGAATTCTGGTATTAGACTAAACAAGTTGATTTTACCCATAACCTTGTTTTCAGAAGTGTTACCGTGAATGGAATTGTTAACAACTCCTGCATCATAGTTTTAGTAATGGTCGCATGTCTCCATTACAACTAGAATGTAAAGGTAGGTACAACCAAAAAGTGTTACCCCACACAAAATCATCAGCAACTGCAGTAATCACGTGATGACTCACAATTTTTGATCAGACAATTGCGAAATGGTATGCTCTGTTTGGAAACGGACAAGTAAATGTTTATATGTTAAATGAAGGGGCATCCGACCTACAGCATGATACATTCGTCTCGTGATTACGACGTTCGAAAACATAGGCAGCAGAAATGTTTTTTTTTTATAATCTCTGTAAAGACGAAATGGCTTATTAGAATGAGATTAATTTATGGCATGCAATAAACCAGTCAATGCGTGAGCAATATCTGACAGAGTCGTGTAAATAACTTTCTTTTCGTGTAGAAAGACAGGAAATTTATTAGCGTTCTCACGCCTCAAGTATAGGATATAGTTTTTTAACCATCCAATTTTTAACATTCCAAAATATTCACATTTTGGGT
Organism: Vandiemenella viatica; assembly: GCA_031002005.1. Classification (NCBI taxonomy): domain Eukaryota; kingdom Metazoa; phylum Arthropoda; class Insecta; order Orthoptera; family Morabidae; genus Vandiemenella; species Vandiemenella viatica. The sequence continues at coordinate 201,819,655 of CM061921.1, read as the reverse complement.
TCCGTTCATCACTTTTGTCAGTAGCTGTTTGATGGTTTCTTTTGAAACTGTTACTCCTATATAAGTAAATAATAGAATATCCACGAAAATCTTCGAGAAAATTACCAGTTTGAAGTACTGGATTTTATTAAGTTTAGCTTATATTTAAATTAGCAATATAAACCTTTTTTTTACCACAGTCTTTAGCCAGAACTTTCCTTTAAATGTAAGAACTACAACACGAAGTGCCAATAGACAGTATTAATAGTATTAATCTGACTAATAACCAGATGAAATGCTTGTATGCCTAATCGGGTAATGGTAGGATATTGTGAATACGATATTAACTAATCGATTTTTTGAGGAATTTATAACAAACGGTCTTTAACTATTTTTTGACATGATTAGATCGTAACATTTACAGTACTATTGGAAGATCTACTTTAGCATAACATATAAATGATTTTTTTTTATATATAATAAAGCTGCTCCAAATTCAATTATTTACGCCGAATTTCTAGTGTACGCAAAGAAGGTGACATCTCATTACAAAGAAGAGAAAACTTCAAAGTAACTTCAGTTTCACTTGGAACCTGGACAAATTTATTTTATTTTATTTAGAAGAACTCGAAATAACTACGATAGCTGGTGGTAACGTTTGTTAGAGCCCTGAATTCGAACGACTAAGAATATACGTGGCATTCGGGAGCTTGCAGGTTCAAATCCCGGTCCGAAATCATTCCAGGCGTAAACCAGGTTGTTTCCTTGAAAAGGCGATGATAAAATCTTCCCCTTCCTTGCTCCCCATCTTTTTTTTTGTGTATGGATTTACATCTCGTAGACGTCGAGGTTATTGGAGGCTTGAAAGGACGGGGGCAAGGAATGGGGTGGATTTCGGACGTGGCCTTTTTAAAGGAAGCACCTCGGCATTCGCCTGGAGTTATTTGGGGAAACCATGGGAAACCAAAATCTGGATGATCGGACGGAGGTTAGAACCCACGTCCTCCCGAATGCGAGGCCATCCCCATCTTCTCTCTCTAATGACCCAGATGAGGCCTAAAGAACGAAAGAAAAAGAGAGAGTGAATTTACGCAGATCACTAAGAAACCAATTAACAAGAGACTTAAATATATATATTGTCTCAAACCGTCTTCTTTTGTTGAAAAATTGTAGTTTACTTTTCCAGTTTTATCAGTAAAAAAAGAAAAACCATTTCGATGGCAAGGAAAATCTGGTTTTAGTACCATTATATGGAGGTAATTATGCAATAGTTGCCGTAGAACTATTTAACAACAACGAGATAAAGATTATCACCTTTTGATTTTTGCAGGTCCAGTCGCAAATGGAGTAATTTCTGGATGTGGGTGATAAGCATATTTTGTCATATGTCAGGGATTTTCATAACAATTAACTGTAGTGTTCAGCTGGCACTAATAACAGAATCCGAGAATAATCAGCTATTTTTATAACACTTACCGAGAAATGAAAGTTATTGATACCAGGTGTAACACCTGTTCCTAGTCAGCACACACGTGCTAGCTGAAGACTAGTGATGTAAGAGACTGATGCTGAGTATAGCAGTACTCACCGGAAGAGAACTCAGCTGAAAACGAGTCTGCAAATGGTCGAAGACGGTTGTGCATGTCGTCTATTTAGAGACCATGCAAGCTTAGCGTCCGTATTTTTAGCCGCCAGAGACGTCGCTCGGACAAAGAGAATATGTGAAGGTGTTTTAAATCCGATAGCACTATATATGATACCAGTCAAAGAGATCAGTGATTCGTGTATAACCCAGTGAAATTATTTTCGATGGACGCCATTAACATTACGATTTTTGAACAGTTTTGCTTTCTTCCTGATTGAATCGTGAAGAAGTTAATCACACAAAAACAATTCTCGTAAAGCCCAAGTCAGTTGGTTGTTTAGTGATGAGATCTTGTTCTGAGCCATGTCAACATCATATAGTGTGTTTTCACTTCACTTTCTGAAACAGTGTAGTTTCTCTCTATGTTATTGATCGTTGATTTAAATAATAATAATAAAAAAAAATCTGGTGACTTGGCCATCATGCATGCGATGTTTTAGCAAACTAGACCATAAAACTTCAACCTTCATAAAGACGGTAATTATGTTGCTTTATCAATCAAAAAAATATACTAAAGCCAAGATTTCCCTCACATTTCTTTCGGATCTTGGAATACATCAAACAATTTATGCATTTTATTTCAGTAAAAATTATGGCATGCATGTTGGCCAAGTCAGAAGATTTGTCAACGATCTATAACACAGAGAAACTAATCTGTTTGAGAAAGTTAAATCTTTACATTGTATAATGTTGACTTGGCTCAGAACAAGATCTCATAACTTTTATCACTTATCAAATACTTTTTATATTTTATTTTGTGTGTGTGCTGGGGGGGGGGGAGGGGGGAAGCCCCAAAACCCAAAACACGCTCCTCCATATATGGCGGCCTTCCTATTTTCTACTGTTCACCTTTACACATGCATTAAGTTAGTAATTCTATAAGTGATCACAGGAACGGGATTGTGATGTATTCCAGGCATCCGCCTGTTTACATGGATCCATCGGATACAGATAGACGAAACTTTTGAAAGAAGAGACAGGGCAGAGGGGAAAAAGTGCCTAGATTTTATCCCCGGTAAATAAACTTCTGCGACAGTTAAGGTGGAATATAAGGGCGGCTGCGAGACTTAGCCTATTTTTACGAGAATTGTTTTTTGTGCAATCTCATTTTTTTTTGTAAGGCAGCGTCCATAAATTACGTGTATCCATTCTGAACCCCCTCCATCCCCCCAGGTATCCTGACGTGGCTTTGGCGATGCCATCCCTCGTGTGGAATGTAGTTTTTCCCTACTGCTTCCGGAAGACACTTTGTGCTACTTTCGTCTACCAGGCTATCATTAAAATTATTGTGTATATAATGAACACTGCCGATATTTGCTTTATTTACTTTATTATAATTATAAATGTTCTCAATCAAATGGCGACACTAACCACTCCGGCAAATAATTAATTATTGAAAAAATCTCTTTCTCGGGTACAGCCATGGATGATTTTCTTCTTGTTGTGTTACAAAAACATTGTTCTTATCGCCACCATTATTGTTTATTAATTAATAAATTATAACAAACTATACAAGCCACGTAAAAAAATAAATAGCTGTATTTTTTCCGTTTGCTGCAGTTCTGTGACCTTCCTTTCTACGTTACCAGGAATGATTCTTTGTTCTACTTAAAACATTTTCATATCTTACTATTGAAAACTCGCTGGATAAACATTTCCGTAAAACCTCGTAAAGCTTATTGTACAGCGCAGTTTCATACCACTCTTTGAACTTGGAATAACACTTCAGCGAGAACTATAATTAAATATGCACTGACAGAACAAAATTAGAATTTCTTATTAACGAGTGGTATGGTGACATGCAGGCGATCCTAATGAAAACAGCTTTGTTTCAAAACATCAAAACAATATGAACTGTCAATGGTAAAGAAACGTGTGACACCTGTAAAGTGGGGCATTCACAGTCCAACTTGTAGTACCTTCGATTTTCCAATGTAGGACTATCGTTGGATCGTGATTGGGACTACGTGTTGGATGTTGGACTCCAAGATTAACCTTCCCCTCAAGTGCAACATACCGAGCGTGGTGGGTGAGCGGTAACGCTCTGGCCTCGCATTCGGTAGGACGCAGGTTCGAATCCCCGTCCGGGCATCCAGATTTGGGTTTTCCGTGGTTTCTCAAAACCATTCCAGGCGAATAACGGGATGCTTCCTTCAAAAGGTCATGCCGAATTCCTTCCCGTTCCTAGTACCTAGTACCATCCCGCCTCTAATGACCTCGACGTCGACGAGGTGGAAAGCCATAAGTAAAAAAAAAAAAGGAAGTGAACATTCTACTGCGACGGTTCGTAGCGGCGAATTATTGCATTGAAGAATGAAAGAATGAAGTCTGCACTTGTGTACCGCCGGATTATTATGTGGAGACGATATTTCGAGGATTGTCTGTCGGTGAGCAGACCATTACAGATGTTTTCACACCTGAGGACCGTGAAATATAGTGTTTGCACAATACGAACCGATGGTATACCCTAGAAGACTTCATTGGTTGTAAAACTTTCAAATAATTTATATTAGTATTTAAAATCATTTTTTACTCCTTATAATTATTTCAACTGAATTAAAACTAATAAGTAACAAGATTATCTAGTTTTCTATACACTTTTTTACACATCAATTTATCAGACACTGGAAAAGCAAAAATGATATAATTTTCCATTTACCATCACGTCGGAGAATTAATAATAAATTGCTTTGCATGTTTCAGCTTTGTCTAACAGAAACGTAAAACTGATGTTGCCCCTTCTCTACTAGTTTTTTGTAATCCTTACTATCAATTTCCTTCAACATCCTTGTGTCACAGTAGTTTACTCGATCAAGAAACAATTATTGATCCAAAATTTCCTTTTTTTTTTTTTTTTTTAATGCTGTCGAAAGAAGACAAAGCATTATCATGTTTCTTTTCGTTCTCCTTGAAACAACTTCTGTGTCGCGGTAAAGTACGAGTGAAGACGACTGCAGAAACATCTTGTTGCAGTGTGAATGGGCGAGTGCATCAAACGGTAACCCTACTGCAAAGTCGTACAGGTTGGACTGAATCTAGTTATCTGGTGCCTAATGTTGTTCGGTTCGTAATGCGCCGCATCGTGTCGGCGCCGTACCACCTGAACACTATGTTAAACGCACGGGCGGTGCTATAAGTATTCGTGTTGACTCGTGTCTGATCAGATTGGTGGGTGTTAGTAATGTGACTGACAAGCGTAGAATTCACTGTGTGTGTGTATTTTTTTTTTTTTTTTTTGTCGTTTTGAGGTTGGAATTTTCAACTGTATCATATTCCTTTTACATTTTTTAAAACTGTAAGTAATTCAGATTCTGTTTGTTCTAGTGATACACCAGTAAATTCAAGGAAAGCAAAATTGAAGAAACCTACACTATTACAGAAATATAAAGATTTGTGGGAGAAAATATAACTGTATCAGAAAAGATACTCAAAATAAATTATATGCGATGTGAGTTTTACCATTGCGTCAGTATCGATTTTCAATAATTTTCAGAATATTGTGAGCATAATCGTTTGTTGAATTAATTGTAGGCCCAATTTAATATGAAATTGTGCCGCACTGATCAAAGGCGTAGGGTTGCTAATCATATGTTAATATAAAGTATCATACGTTATTTTTGGTTGGTATACTTTATCATTACCATAAAGTATGCGCAAATACTATGTTTCTGGTAAACTGTACAAATCAAGGTACGTAATTAATTTCCAAATGAGGTGTTCAGTGTGGAAATCGCGATCGTAGAACGAACAAGTCTGATAAATAGTACGTCGCGTTTGGTTTCTCACCCTAAAGCAGTTCTGCCTGGTGGGCCTCCGTTTAAGAGAAATCGGGGGATAAAAAGTGTAAAAATTGTGACTAAATTATCTATACTTGTACGGAAGCCCATCTTTTCATATCATCGGTTTTTGAGATATACGCAAATGCGTGGGTGATATAAATCATAAAAACATTTGAAACAAAAATTAAGTGCACACGAGGAACATTTTATAAAGGATATCCTTCCACAACCACATACAGCAGATTTTATTAACATTTGTAAGTGACATTTTCATTTGAGTAGATTTGTTCATAAACCGTCGTATCAACGTGTCCAGCCCACGAATCAATTCTTCATTTATAACATATGGTTTAATGACCAACACCAAAATTTTTTCATACAATTCTTTCGTCAGCTTTCCCGATTTTGAACATGTCGCAACGTTTTCATACTTCAGCTCTTAGCGCCGAATTCTCCACGTATCCTTGGACCAAACTCGTTACCTGGTCCCTGAATACAAAGGAATACATGAGATAGCAATTCTCCAGATAGTGTCAAACCATACTGCCCCGAGTATGAATGACTCGTTTTTTCCAAATTCTGTTTTCGCAAAAGTACAGTCCTCGAGCCTTCAAATTCCAGAGTACCATTATAAGCACATTCATAGACACATACAATTTGATGAGTATTCATAACAAATTTTGAATTGAAATTAGGAATTTACAAATGTTAACAAAATCTGCTTTCCTACATCAGTATCTGGCTGTGGAACGATATCGTTTATAAAATGTTCCTGATGCTCTTATTTTTATTTCAAATGTTTTTACGATTTATATCATACACATTTGCGTATTTCTCAAAGGAAACTAAATAATTTGGAGAATTTGTTTCAAAACAAATTTCTGATGTTACAAGATCGAATTGAAATAAAAAAATACAAATAGAAAAAAAAATTCGCGGGTTGGGAAATCGAACTTTGGAATCCCCACATACGAACACACCGCCTTAACGCGCACAGCTAACCCGATGTTATAAACAGATCGTCTTCTGTACAGGTATAAATAATTTAGAAACAATTTGTACACTTTTTAACCCCCGATTTCTCTTAAACGGAAGCTCACCAGGCAGAAATGCTTTAGGGAGAGAAACCAGAGGTGATGTACTATTTATCAGACTTGTTCGTTCAACAATAGCTATTTGCACACTGAAGACCTCTCCTAGTTAGTGCTTATGACGAAACGAAATGAATGCAAAACGATGGGAAGGGTGGAAAAGAGCGTTCTTAAATTTTATTAAAAAAGAGTTGTTTATTTATTTATAACTCTAGATTTAGAATGTGGTACCAGCTATAACAATTTCAAGTGAAACCAAAAATTAATAGCTAGTACCGTAAGCGTCAGGTGATATACACCTAAATTTAAAAATATTTTTTTTTCCTTTCATATATTTTATATTTTCCTTTTCAAAAGGCAAATATACTTTATTTTTTTCTAAATAAGTGTGCAACCCTATATCCAACCCCTCCCATGTAGTTTAATGACGCTCCCTCGCTTATTCTGAGCCGTCGCTCAAATGTATTCAAAATCGGTGCATAAGGATATTGCAGAATTTAATACGTCAACCTACACTGCTAACATTCTCTGCAAACAATGGGTGTGTGTTCTGGGTGAGGAATTCGAACTGCCATAGATTTTTGCCACTATAAGTAAATTCGAAGTAACTTCTAAAGCAAACATACGAACAAAGTTTAACGTGATTGCGTAGACGTCATTGTTAATATTATCTTGATCGTCCGGATTGTTATGGCAATCTTGGAAGAGGAGTTCTGCTGCTAATTATTTTATAAACCTCTCAAGAAACATACTACGAACATCCTTTGGATCGTCCAGATATTGGTGGAGCTTGTGACGATCCATGCAACATAATGAATAACCAACATGAATATACCAGAAATTGACACATGGTGTCGGTCTTAGATACATACGATGTCATATTAGGATCCTGTGGTAACGTATATTATTTCGCAGGCAGATAGTGAAATTATCACTTGCTAAGTACATCATCATGTAATGATGGCAGACATTGCAAAGGAAAATTTTAGACGTTTTTTAATTTTTATAAATGGATTTATTGGCGTAAAGATGCTCCTCTGAGCCTACAGTATCCTCCAGGGACCTGGGAATTGCTTCCACGTGGGCCGGGCCCTTTCTGATTTCTCTTGGTCAGCTCTTATTGTTTCCCGATCTTGACGTTATTTTAGGACTATGGGAAGGATGCGACGAAAGGTGTAGAACTTATCGATTGTATCAGTTTGTCTAATTCAAAGTATCGACTATAGGAGCAAATTTACAGGTTAACTTTTTAATTGTATATGTTAGCACTTTCAGTTATCAGCAACTGTTATGTATAGTGGAATAGAAGTATTCAATATGCAGAAAATTAATTTCAAATGCATTATTTAGTTATTAGAAATGTATGGTCAAAGGATTCGAAAATGGTAAAATAAATTCTTAACGTAACGATATCTTAATTGTGTTCTTCATTACTGTCCTTATGCCTCGATTTTATGGTTATGTAAAGTGTGTCAACAATTGGTACAAGATTTTTCAACTATAGGTGTTGTCTAAATCAGTGTGTCGACTTTTGGAGCAACGCAGAAGTTTATATTTTTTAAACTTGGTGTGTTTTGTCACACAATTTATCATCAACTGTTCTAAATAATGGAATACACGTATTCAGGATATAGAAAATAACTTAAGAAAGTAAAGTTATTAAATAGTATGGTCAGCGGCGTCTTAACGTGTCGACAGTAGTCTCGCTTATGCATTTAATGAATAAGCATTTTTATCGGACAGTTTACACACTACAGCAGTCATACATTTCGATAGTCCTGCAGTAGCACTTAATGGTTTATCTGAGCTGTATCTTCGCGTTATCAAAAAAGGCTAGTGTTTGAAACCAAACCAATAGGAGTCTTGTTATTTGAGGCAGACCAAACCTCAACAAATACTGGAGTAAACCAATTATACCTACATTTTACCACACCTGTGACTAAAAGATTAAAGATACCCTCCATATTCTCAGACATTCTTCAAGTACACGTTTGGAGAAAATGATCTTCTTTCTCTTCTTAAGAAAATTCTTTCCAAACAAAAAAACATGTGTGAAAGTTTGAACACACTTCTGATCTCGACACAATACATACTTTCTCCTTTCTAAAATAGTAAGTCATTACCTATTGTGCGAAGATGAATAAAACTCTCAGCAACTTCTGTATTCACAAAAATTCGAATTATATAACAGTAGCTCAACAATTTTAAGCAAATCAATGGGATTTCCTACCTCAGAACTCATTTTACAAGTACTTTGTAAACTAAAGATGACATAATGTCACGTGCGTTTCATCAGGGAAGAGTGGATTGAAAATAAGTTATAAATACCTTTATGTATTTATAGTTTTCGAATAGAATACTCAAAGTACTGTAATTAATACTAATATAAATAAAGTGCTTATGTGATGAAGTTGTAAATTTCAGCCGACACTTATCATTAATTTAGTTCTCTATTATATTTCCATACATTCCACTTTGTTATTACATGGGATCGCAGAGGATATTCACATACGATTTTTTTTGTTATGTCAGAATTACAGATACGTGTTGAATATACATTCCTGTAACGTTCTCCCGTCTTAAAGAAGTACTGATTATATCGTCTCTAAACTTAAGCACTGGAAAAAAAAAGAATGATTTAGCTCATATGTCCTGGAAGGTCAGCGTGAAGGATTTCCTGATTCTTTAAATTTGAAAACGAGGTGCAATTGTAGAAAATGTGGTGGTATCCCATCGTATGGAAGTTGACCATCTGAAACAATAGGCTTTCATTAAACTGTATACATTAACAAAATTGCACTATTATCTGCTGAAAAAATTTCGCAATGGTGCCTGCGGTTTAAATAGGTAATATCAAATTTACAAATTACTGCAAAACAATTTCAGTACTTTTTCATTCCAAATACATTAATAGGGATTTTACAAACGAAGGGTGTACAAGCATTGACATTAATTTCATGTGTGAAAATTTCACCAGTTTCATGAATTTCAATATTTTCATGGCATACTAATACTTGTATATATATATATATATATATATATAGTAAAGTATAAGAATATTAATAAAAAAAACACTGCGTTTTATGGTGAATCACGTTAAATGTTTGACTTAACGAGATGCTTTATTCGTTTTTATTTTTGAGAAAATAGTTTCATAGTAGTTAATACAATCACAATAAATTTCTCATTCGTTTCCAATAATAGCTGACCCTGACTCCAATATGGAAGTGCGTTCCGAAGCTACTTACGAACTGTACGCCAAACAATGGTGGGAACAGAGTGAAAATCTAGCCGCTCAATTAAGTAGACAGCTCAGGCTATGTCTTCCTAAACCAAACTTTATTCCTACTGTTTTTTTTTGCCCAAATCGTTATTGTGTTAATAACAAGGGTTCTGGAATTTTATTGATATGTTCCTTCTAGACTAAGATAACTGAAGTAGTTTCAATGAGTCGTTTTGCGTGTTGTAGGAAAATGATGGCCAGTAAACATTACTGAAGAATCAGGAATAATGATCCAAATTATTTACAGTTACAGGATTTAAGGTTTCCAATTGTTTTACTGAAATACTTTTCGATGAGTGGAGAAGACCTGATTCAGTTTCTTTCTCCACATACCATCTGTTACACAAAACGCACTACCACCGTTGATGGCGGAAAGCAAGCTGTAATTTCTACATGAACAGGAAAATTGTCAGAAGGGAGAGGACCAAAGAATTTATCCGTCATCCCTATTCAAAGAGTATTTCTGTTCATTATTTTTTCCTTCCTTTTATAGCGTTCCTTGTAATCCCGATGTATTCAGTAGATTACTATTAACATTTCTGCGCAATTCACTAGAAAGTGAATGCTGGAGAGTGCGTTGCACCTATCCTAATATCTAAATGTATGTGCAGCAGATGGGATATATGGGATACGATGGGCTATCTTAAGCTGCGTTCCCACGGAGGTCTCCCGGGACAGATAGCCAACAACACGCCGTAGGAACGGGGGATGAGACGCAGCTACCCACTCTATTTCGGTAAACATTTCAGGCGTGTGTAGTGGTGCGCTGTTGCCATCGGTTTACAGCAGAGGTGCGCACCCCTTCTGTTGCTGTAAAGTGCTCTGTGCCAAACGACATTAGGCAACGTGGTGAGTAGGTGGTGGCGGGGTAGCGAGGGCTAAGCTGCGGCGCGCGCTCATCCCTACACTTCGGCGTGCGGCGTGCGGCCTCTGTTACAAGACGTCGTGGGAAGGCAGCTTTACGGAGTGATTAGGGAAACTCACTACAGCACGAATGAAGTGGTTTCTAAGTACCTCACATTCTTTAGTCTTAGTTACGCTGCATACCTTGAATTTCTATTATGCATTGATATCAACAAGCTTAGCAAACTGTTCTTAGTTTTTATGTTATTCATGTGCAAATTTCACCGGATTTTTCCATTCACTAACTTACTGACTGATGAACACCAAAATACTAAAGTACTTCTCGTAGTCGTAAAAAGCTGAATTTTGTATACAGACAAAGTTTTACTCGTAGATTACCGCAAAAGTCTAAAACTCGTAAATTTTCGTAGGACTGTACCTTACCTACACCAAATGTAAAATCGCTATCTACCCTAACAACTTTATATGCCTCAGATTCACATTATAACGGAGTTAAGGCTAACTATGTTTAACTAATCCGTTAAATTTTACATCCTTCCTCTCCATACTTTGGTAGATAGTTAAGTTCAATTAATTTTTATCAGTTAAAACACCCCGATATCATAATTCCACTATACTTCCTGTGGTCCTAGAAACAGATGATTTGGTACACATATATAAATTTACTCCGAAATAGTAATAAAAATTAAACATTAGTGATTTTTCCTGTATTTACTAAATGGCAATCCCAAATGTGAAATTTGGCTCAAATTTCTTTTATGTATAGGTATCAGCACTTTTAGCAAACGAACTAAATATTTTGGTTCATGTTGTTAGTTTGAATGCTTTTTATATTCACATCTCACCGATTTTGTCACCCACTCACTGACAATAGTTAAAATTCTTAAATACTTCTCGTAATTGTAGAAAGCTGAAATTGGACACGCAAGTTTTACCCCCAGACTATAAGCAAAATCTGACTTGTAAATTTCGGTATATCTGCTCCTTATTTACCCCAAACGTGAAATCGCTTTCAACACTAATAACTTTATATGCCTCAGACTTACATTTTGGACGGATATTACTAAGTTTTTATAACGTCTTAAATTTCACTTCCTGCCTTCGGAAGTTAGTGAAGTTCAGATTTTTGTATCTATTACGACACATCGACACCATAATTTCACTATACTTCTCGTGGTACTAGAAGCAGGTAATTTGGTACACATACATGGTTTCTTCCTGAATTCAAATGAAAAGCTCAGTTATGGTGATTTTCCTTGCATTTATTGAATGGGAGTCCCAAATATGAAACGTTTCATAGCATACTAGCAGGTAATTTGCTTTGCTCTGGATGATACTACATGCTAAAAATTTCTCTTATACAAAGAGATCACCTAGTTTAAATAACACCTAAAATTTTACTTTGTTCTTGGAATTTATTTATAGTGGCAGTCGGCATTGCTCACCCAGGACACACATCCATTGTTTCCAGATAGCGTGAGCATTGTTGGTTACGGCACATGCATTTTGAATTCGGAAATGTCCTTATATACTGATTTTCAAATGGAATCGTTACATTTGAGCGACGTTTCACAATAAGATATCAATTGAGGAGCGTCATCAAACTACATGGTTTGGTCAAGGAGGTAGGGGAGAGGTTGGGTAGAAAGTTACGCTATGTAGCTCTTCATTTTATTTGTCACAGTTAAAACAGGGTACAGAACACACAAAAGCATGTGAATATTAATTACCATTTGAATTTTTACGTATTTTAGATACGCTAAACACAACTAGCCGACATGCAACGACACACTATGCACGCAGCACATCCGCAGTCCAACCTGTAGGACCTTCCTGTAAGACTACCTATCGATGCACTTTCCCGTTGACCCTCCAGCAAGATGGTTCAAGCAGTTGTGTTCACTCGCCCATTATTTCAAGGAGAACGAAAAGAAACATGATAGTACTTCGTGAGAATGGGAAACACCAGATTCAAGTTAATGTTAGACAAAATTGGCCTATTAATCTCAAAACATGGTACACTCTAGCGTTAACCTATAACTGCAGAATTTCGCCTCATAGTAACATTGCGATTTCTGGTATATTAGAGAATCTGAAATTCATTTGAAAAACATCTCAAACACCTGGGAAAGTGATACCTGAAACGTGAAAAGCAATTTATAAAGTCCTCCGACGTGAATATCTGAAGGTAATTGAACAATTATATCATTTTACATTCATCAATGTCTGATAAATTGGTATGTAAAAAAAGTGTACAGAAAACTATGTAGTCTTGGCACTTATTTGTTTTAATTCAGTTGAAATAATTATAGGAATAATAATTGTAAATACTGATATAATTTAGTTAAAAGATTTTACAAGTAATGAAGTCTTCACGGGTGTAACGCCGGATTGTGTTTTGCGAACATTATATTTCACGATTCTCAGTTGCGAAAACGCCTATAATGGTCTGCTGACGAACAGACAGTCGTCGAAATATGTATACTCATGCACACTTAATTCCAATCATACGTATGGAAAGTTTCCGTACTTATTTTTACAAGCAGTTTGAAAAAAGGTTGTATTACTAGAAAATCATTGAAACTTGCTTTTATAATATTATCACTCCATTATGACTAGTTAAATGAATTAAATATGCTTTGTCAAGATAAAAAAAAAGTGAAAAACCAATTTGGTAATAACTCTGTAGGACGATTCCTGTATTCACGATCCATCGCGGTAGAATGTTGCACTTCAGGGGAAGGTTAATCTTTGAGTCCAACATCCAACCTGTAGTCTCATTCACGGTCCAACGAGAGTCCTACATTGCAAAATCGAAGGTACTACAAGTTGGACTGTGAATGCCCCAGTTTACAGGTGTCACACGTTTCTTTACCATTGACAGTTCATATTGTTTTGAAACAAAGCTGTTTTCATTAGGATCACCCGCCTGTCACCACACCGCTCATTAATAAGTAATTATAATTTTGCTCTGTCAGTGCATATTTACTTATAGTGCACGCTGAAGTGCTATTTCAAGTTCAAAGTGTGGTGTGAAACTGCACTGTACAAGAAACATTATGAGGCTTGTCAGAAATGTTTTTTTTTAGTGAGTTTTCCATATCTGAAAAAGCGTCAGTGAGCTGTGAAAATCTTTTAAGAAGTACAAAGAATCATTCCTGGTAATTTATAAAGAAAGGTGACAGTACTGCAGCAAACGAAAACAAAAATGCAGCCCTTTTTTGTTGTTTTTTTTTTTCAACTATTAAACAACGATGGAGAATATTTTAATAACACCCCAAGAAGTAAATAATATTTGGCTGTACCTGAGAAAGAGGTTATTCCAATAATTGATCATTTGCAGAAGTGGCTAGGGTTAACATTTGATTGAGAATATTTATAATTATAAAAAAGTAAATAAATCAAATATTGGTTATGTTCATTATATACGTAACAATTTTAATGATAGTCTACTCAACGAAAACAGCACAAAATATCTTCCGGAATTAATACAGGAAAACAACATTCGACACAAGGGGAAGTGCAGGGTGTCATGGCTAAAGCCACATCAAGTTACGTGGGGGAAGGGAGGGGTTCAAAAGAGACCAAAATTAACGCTCCCTTACAAAAAGAAATGAGATTCCACAAAAACAATTTTTGCAAAAATGGCCAAGTCTCGTTGTTTAGTGATGAGATCTTGTTCTGAGCTATACTATACAGTGTGTATTCACTGAACATTCTGAAACAGACTATTGACTAGTTTCTCTTTGCGTTATGGATTGTTTAAATAAATTAAAAGAAAAATCTTATAACTTGGCCAACATGTCTGTCATAATTTTTACTGAAATGAAAGGCATTAAATATGTGATTTATTCTATGATCCGAACGAGATGCGGTGGAAATCTTGGCTTTCGTATATTTGTAAAATTGATAAAGCAACACAATAACTGTATATATGTAGGCAGAAGTTGTATGGTCTAGTTTGCAAAAAAATTGCATGCTTGATGGCCTATTCAGCAGATTTTTCTTTTATCAATGATCCATAACAAAATTAAATATTTTTCATGAATCCATTTGTATGGGATTTATCAAAACCTAGCCACTTCACCAAAATCATATTTTTCCTTCTCTATATGAATCGTTAAACCAAAAATGTACTTGTGATTCTTGTTAGTTATAATTATTGCTGATAAATTGCTTCTGCAATATCTTTACCCTAAAAGTTTTTAAGCAAATAAGTTCCAGTATTTGTTAATGTCACTTTACTGATGGTGAACTCTTCAGTTGACCAGTTTGACATGTAACCTTTATCAAACTATTCTGTAAATCTACTCATCTGACATGGTCACCAACTTTGAATTTTGCTGGAGTAATAAGCTTAATATGACTGTACACTGTTGAAATTAGTGTTGAACATCAGCCAGATGGACAAAATTTTTCTCCGTGGGCATTCGTTATATTTAATATATCCAAATAACTATTCAAGTCGTTGTTGGTAAACATATATAAAAACAACACTTCCATTAACCCTTCAGTTCTCACAAATTCAATGCCGTCTATTACAATTAGATCTTACCCAATAGACATAGGTGAGTTTCCAATCAATAGTGAATCAATTTTCTTTCGAATACCATACACTGATTCATAATTTCATTGATTTTAGTGGATTCATGAACTCTTTGATCGAGTAAGAAGATTGTTGCTGGTGTTGCTGCTGAACTCGCTGAGGTAAGAAAACTTTTTCTATAGTATCCCTTTAAGCGAATCTAACTTGCGTCAAATAGCATTCCTGACCTTTATAACACACGTTTAGTTATTGGTGCATCCATGTTTATCCACCGAATGAAACTTGTGGCTGTTCATTGTACAGGGCGTTCGCCGGAAAACGCTACCCTCCCAGTCTGTTGCCGTCGGCAACTTGCTCGGTCAGTCGCGCCAGCAGTTTCCGCCACACGGCACCGTGAATCACCGCACTGTTTAACACCTCCGCTGCCCCAACAGTGCAGTGCAGTGACCCTTACATTGTTAAGAACGGTTTCTTTGCATTGTAGATAGTTTGTGACCTCAGTCTCTTATTAATCAGTGTTGTGAATAAACGTTTCTTTGCGTTTTGGCTGGTTTGGGGATTCATACTCTTATTAATCTGTACCGTGTTTGAGTGTGAGTAAAATTATGGTACGTTACAGTTTGCAACAAAGAATATTTCTCTACGATACATATGTGAAGAAGAAGTCGTTTAAAAAGTGTCGCAGTAAATTTCGTCGCGAATTTCCTGGCGCTTTACTGCCAGCTAAATCAACAATTCTGCGTCTGGTTAAAAAAGTAAGAGAAACGGGTTCATTTTTTAACAAAAAGAGACTGTCGGTCAACCGTATTCTCACAGAGGAGAAAATTGACGATATCGCTTTTCGACTAGAACAGTCACCCAAAAAAATCATTAAGTCAGTTAGGGCAGCGTGTGTCTCGAAATATGTTCAGAAGATGTGAAATGTGCATTACACAAGAGGGTCAACACAACCAGCATCTTTTATAAGGTAAGCTAATGAATTACGTCACATTTAAATGCTTAGCACACAAGTTTATGAAGTTTATGAAGCGTAATTATTATGAAATAGTCCGCGGCCGACGGTCGAACAATGCCGGAAACTGAGCGCTCGCTCGCCGGGAGCAGTTTCTTCCTTGTAGCGCTAACAGTGGGTTGCGTTTCCCGGCGAACGCCCTGTACTATTTATTAAAGTCAAAGGTTTGTTGTATTTAGCTTAAGACATACATTGCCTGGAGTATTTACAGTCATTATACCATCAACTATGATTTCACAATAATTAGCCCTGTAATTTTTTTATAAATAGGAGGAAAGCTAATAAATATGTCGACCATGACAGAACGTTGCATAGCACTAGAATTGCTATACAGAAGTACCTGCAATTTTTTGGATGATACCACTCTGGAAAACAGATAGTAGGAAACTTGTTTTATTTATAAAATAAAGTACTGAAGAAGAGGAAAAAGTAGTAAATATTGCAAAATATTGGGTAAAAAATATTCACTTTAACTAAAGTAACAAGAATAATTAAATAAATTTAATTATAAAAAACTATTGATTTAATGGAAAATAATAAAATGGCAATTGTTGAAATGATTACGTTTAAAACTCGGTGAAAAGTAAAGATTATAATCTGGCAGATCTATGTATCACAACGCCAACGCAGAGATTGTTATAATGTACTAGCTGACCCGGTCACGCGTTGCTGTGACTTACTAATTATTGTACGTTGGATTAATGTCATTCTAAACTTCCTCAAGTAGTCAAATTAATATTCACTAATAAAGACAAAAACATTGTTGTCGATTTGGAAAATCAAATGTAATTGGTAAAGAGTTACGGAGAGTTGAAATTAAGGACAACCGATCATAAAAAATTTAATTTACATTTTATTACAAATTACATAATTGAAATTATATAAAAATTGATATTTATAAAATAAATAAATAAATTATTTTTTATTTATTTATATAAACTGAAATTTCAGTTATATCTTCAGTCATACTGTTTTTATATTTTTCCCACAAACTCGAAGATTGTGTTGGATAACATATTGTCAAAATAATTGCAAACAGTTTGACGAATACTATTCGACGTGGCTGTCAACGCTGCATCAGCAAGTGTCAGGTCCCAGTAATTGTCGTCTACCAGCAGCTGCAACTCGCGGCATGCATCTTGAAATGTATTGACACTCGACATGTATTGAACACTCGACCATTAACTGTTCGTAAACATTCGAAAGAAGCTGGTCCGGGAACATTCGCCAATAACAAACGCTGAAGGAAACATTCACGTTGTTTTGGATGCACTGTGTAAAGTCTTTGCTTTGAATATGCCTGCTATCGAAGGATGTGGTTCTCCTTGTTTACGTGGCTACCATTTTTTACCCAATTTGTTCCATGAAAAACAGCTTGGAACATCGGTATATAATAATGTTTTTGCGAATTGGCGGAACACATCAGATTTTTGACACAATGTGAAAAATTCAGTTTGTGGTTTGTCGTTTTTGGTGGCTCAAGAATTCTTTGGAAAATATTTTCTTCGGTGAAATATACACGTATACCGTTTTCAAGATGTATTGCAAGATGCTGGATGGAAGGGCCTCTTTCATGGATGCGAAAACTAAAAATATACCAGATACCTTCGTTGCCGCTGATGTATCTACCTATCTGGTATCGTGTTATTTCGTCATTTTTATTTACATTTTGAACTTCAAATACGGCCAAATCACTGCCTTTATTAACATATTTGCAAACGTACTTAATGGATTTTACAGAACTGCAAAACTCGACATTAATATGAGCCTTATACGTTTTTGAAAGCAATGGTGAGTATGGTACCACCCACTGATTCTCAAATTCAACTTGGTTTCTAGAATTTGACATTCGCATTGTAAATGTTTGGACACCATTCTCAACGTTTCTGCGGCGATACAACGGATAACCATCGATATCCGTAATAGTATCTATCATTCGTATATTCCTTTGGAAAACGTTTCTTACATGCATGGCGATGTCATGTTAAAAGCACCGCACGGTCCGTGTATCGAGTGACTGGTAACAATATCAAACAATTCTTGATCAATTAATGGGTCCGGAATTTCGGCTGAAATTATTTGAACAATTTCTTCTGGACGGATTTTAACTTCAAGCCAAATCAAAATGTGAGAATGAGGCAAACCTCACTTTTGGCACTCAATCAAATACAGATAGCAACGTGTGTTACCGAAAACTGAATGTTTTACGATTAAATCAATCAATGATTTTAATTTTTGTTTGAACACACGTGCCGTGACATCATGACGATGCATTGATTGATGGCATGGTAATAGCAAAGTTTGTATTTCCTCCCAATTCGGATTACATGTAAAAGTAATAAACAAATCTGGACGACCATAATGACGTACCTAAGTCATCGCATCCTGTATATATTCCTGCATGTTCCGTGAACTGCCGATGTAGCTTGAAGGTAAAATAAATGCATTACCGATATCATTGGCGTTTAAATTTTCATAAATATTGCCGATAACAGTATCTCGTAAGAGGATTTATTCCTCCGATCGTAAGTTAGTCTGGTTGTATCGAATAAATCGCAAATGCTTGTTTTCAACCTTGGCGTACATATCCACCACGTATTGAAGGCACACTTGACGATATCGAAGGATGTAGTTATCCTAATTACGTCTAATCATCAATCGAGGGCATAGTAATTCATTGAAGTAACTTTTTTATTTGTTTATTATCTGAAAAAATAATACATTAAATAGTAAAAAAAATAAAATAATAAATCAATATAGTGGGCCCGCTATAATCCGGCCCCTGGTCGGAATACAGCGGGTCTACTGTACTAATAAAAAACGAATTAAATAGTTGAATATTACATTTACCAGCAACTGGATCACGCTGTTGATGTGATATTCATTCTGCCCTTGCCAGAATATCAATGGATACTGGAGTGCGTCATACGAACGGTGTAGATCCGAAATTATATTAACAGTTCTATCTTGAAGTGTGACTTTAATCAACTGAGATAATTATGTACGTTTTCGCGGCGGCAATGCTTGATAAAAACTTCTCGGGTTTCAAGCCGCGTCAGAATTGAGCCGTCTGGCGACGTTTCGGAAGCTTGCACTGCTTCCATTGTCAAGCCCCCGCTTAACATTACTGAAGTCTGCCGCACGGTAGTCTATTATATAGCGCCAGCAGCCGGGAACGGAGGGGAAAGCGCGTGGAGGGGCGATATAGTTAGGCCCTGCTCGCTTGGTGACTTCACGATCGGGTCACTCGTATGCCCTAATATGGCTCGATTCCGTCTTGTTTGTAATAATCCAAATGCTGGCTTCCACGCTTGGCTTAAATTGAGGCCTTGATCACGATTAATAACATTGTTGCTAAGCCTAATCTCAATAGCCTCCTTCACAACACTGTCCCAAAAGTTATTTGCGTAACAAAGGCGTGTCGTTTTGTCGAAGCACGGCTCGTGTCCGTTGTCAATGGCGTGTTCGGCTAAGGCAGATTTTCTTTTTGTCCAAGTTTAAAATATCTGATGTGTTCTTTTCGTCTTTCATTAATTGTCCTTAAGGTTTGCCCTATATAAGAAGTGCCGCATTCACAT
This sequence comes from Vandiemenella viatica, assembly GCA_031002005.1. NCBI lineage: Eukaryota > Metazoa > Arthropoda > Insecta > Orthoptera > Morabidae > Vandiemenella > Vandiemenella viatica. Next base: position 201,799,878 of record CM061921.1, on the reverse strand, counting down.
GGAATTTTGTACACTCCAGGAGCCCGAAGATTGAGACTATCTTTCGGAGTTCGCAACAGCTGTCCAATTTTTGGCGGAGTTCGAAAAATTGAACGAATGCCCTGTTTGTTGAGTAATCTTGCTATTTTTGACGTTACTGCTCCACAGAAAGGTAGAAAGGCACGTGGCTTGTCTTGGTCTCCGTCATCTGTCTTGGTTCTGTTGTGTCTTCCGGTGGTTGCACGTCGGATTTCTTTAATGCTATAACCATTGGCACGAAATACGCGTTCCAGGTGTTGCAGTTCCTCCTTTAAATGTTCATTGTCGGACACCACCTTTGCCCTATGGACCAGAGTATTGAGCACTCCCAGTTTCTGAGAAGGATGGTGAAAACTTTGAGCATTGAGATAGCGATCGGTGTGTGTAGGTTTTCTGTAAACGTTGTGCCCTAACCTTCCATTAGGCTTCCGACGCACTAGAACATCTAAAAACGGAAGTGATCCATTCTTTTCGATTTCTACCGTGAATTTAATGTTAGGGTGAATCCCATTAATCAACTGAGTCACCAATCATAAAAACTGCAACTTCATCTATAGTTGGCGCGTTGAATCAGCCAGCATGTTCTCCTGATGGTAATTTGTCAGCTTTGATGACAATTTGATTGTTGTCATTTTTTAATTGTGGCGACACAATTGAATAAGTTGATTATTATTTTCCAAACAATTTTCCAACAATACCACAATTGCTCTCTCTTCTGCTTGTTCGATGAAATTATACTGGCACCTAGTTTTCAAGCGTTCCTCACAATTTCCAATAGATATGGAGAAACTTCGGGTCATCGTTTGGCATCGGTATCAACGACCCAACCTTATGGTACACCTGGCCTTGTATTTTGAATTTAGTTTCAAAATGACGTCCATCAGATGTAAGATCGCAAATTTTTGCTGCCCCAAAAGACGTCATCTGGAAGCAAGAATTGAATTTGCGTGTCTTGCGCAGAAACAATTTCGAATCGTTTGATTCGCCAGCAAGAAGGATTGTAAATATTCTGGCGGATTGGGTAGTGGTAATAATACATCTTTCCCTGATGCACAACACATGCCGGCTGCTACATTGCGGAATTTCAACGCCTGATAATACTGGCATATTTTGCTCATTGCACCGATTGCAGTTTTAGAATGTGCAGAGTAATCAATGGCTGGTGCATATTGGAACGCAAGACGAACAAATGATACACGTGTTAATGCACCGCTGATTTACTGTCTCTCTCGTTCTCTTTCTCTAAATGTAGCTATGTGCTGTTCTCGTGCCGCTCTTGTTCTCGATATATTCTATCACAGACGTTCATCACGCTGTTCTTGAGATTCTTGCATACGACGCTCAGCTGTCCTGATTCTTTGAACTTCCTTACTTGCCGCGATTTGTGTTGCTGATTGATGAGCTCTCTCGTCGTGCGTCTTGCCTCTCTGATACACGCATTGTCGAGGTTAGATTCCTTGGCGACATTTCACTGAAAAATATTTGAATTACAACAAAAAGTGCCTTTCTGAAAGCCTTAAAATAAGACGCTATAATACCGTGGGTCCATTGAAAAATACAGTAAAATGGAAGTTAAGAACTAATGAGGAATATAAAATAACATTGAAAAAATAACAGAAAAAGAAGAATGGTATTTTTTTTATACATTTATAGCATAGATGACACCAGGCTTTCAAGAGGTTTAGAAAGATTTGAAACAAAATAATACCAGTGAACTGTATGGAAAGAAATTTTTTTCGATAGCAGACTTGTCAAAGAGAGGAGTGCAATAATAGAGGAATACTGGGGAGGAAGAAAGGAAACACAACAGGAGAAGAATTGAAATTGACACGTGGTCTCTAGCTGACCATAACAAAAAGAAGAAGAAAAAGGATAAGCTAGCGAGAAATGCTTAAACGATTCGAATTTATCGTAACGTTTTCTTCAATGTTATATTCATGTGTGTAATTACTTTGTCGTTAGGTATAAAGACACACAAAAGATGAACAACAATACAGTATAATTATAACACAATACACAGCAAAATTAAAATTGAAGAAACTCACACATATGGCGTGGAATAGACCGTAGCATAAATAAATCGAAATACTACGCCATCTTCGGGATGGTTCGATAAATTAACACACCGCCATCTGTTAGGAATAAACTGTAGCATAAATAAATTTAAACAGAACGTGATCTACTGGATGATTACCCAACCTAGCTAACCAAGTGTTGTATAGATAAGTTAACACATCGCCATCTGTTAGAAACTTATGGAACTATAATAATAATAATTACGTGTGGTCGTAATTACCTAGTTTCCACTGGCTGGGCATTCTGCCCCTGTCGTAGCCGCCTTTACCTAGCCCGCCCATCCTGTCTGGTACAGGAGACCTACATTTTAACGTCGAATCCGAACCACAGTACCGCCCTGGCGTATTCCACCTCATACAGCATGCTGCGCTGGGGGTTAATGCCGGGTTAAGTGTCTATAAAAATCCTAGCCGAGACATGGACTCGAACCGGGGACCCTACCATCTCTAGTCAGACGCCATAACCACTTAGCCAGCAGACCGCTTAACATTGGTGGCTTACAAATATTTACAAACCATTGTCCTATGAAAAACATTTAATGAACATTTATTTCGCAAATAATAAATATTGAGGTCTATAATCCAGATAAAAACTATCCTATCTTTTAAGTTGCACTAAATTACACACATTAAGCCAAATTTCATCTAAATCGGTTATGTAGTTTCGGAGTTCATCCCGGACGAACATCGTGACACGAGATTTTTATATATATAAAGATAGTGCATGAGTAATCTGTGCAGACTGTTTGTATGAATAGTTAGTACGAATTGAGAAATATGTGTGATTTTGTAGTAACTGTTAGAATTTTTGTGTTGCCACATTATAATAAGTATCGAGATACAAACCTGATAAGATAGTGAGAGTACAGAGATAAATAATACGTTTTGTAGTGAATAACTGCTACCATTTGAGAATAAAAATGACGGAACAATACAAAAGAAAATCTGGGGATGATGTCCTAATAAATGATGAAAATGATTGGAATGACAGTAATATAGCGATAAATAACTGTTGCTTAACCTGTTCGGATGAAAGGGAATTATTAATATCACCAGACACAGTAATGGTTATGCGAAAAGAAACAAAGGAACAGGTAAAAGATACCAGTAACTTTTTGTATAAGCTCGTGAATCGAATAGAGTATATTAACATGGCAAGACAGGAAAATGCAGGAGGAAATTATGGTTAATTTTAAAATGGAGATATCTGACTCTGGAAAAATTCTTGGAGCGAAGATTAATAGATTAAATAAGTGCTATGTGAGTAAAGAAAATAAAGTCAGAGAAGCCATATCATAGCATGTCGATAATACCGTGAGTTACCTGTACCAAAAACTTTCTGATCTGGCCGTGGAACAGGGTGTAGATATAAGCAAATTGCGAACCTAAATTGAACAAAGTTATCACTTGAGGAGGGAACAGTTGCCTAAATTACAAGAGGAAACGGAAGTAATAAAGCATAAAATTATGCAAATGGATAATGAAGCACGACAAGGAAAGGATACGATAAATAGGTCATAGGACAATATGTGGAGGACTATTGGTGATGATTCGAGAACGTTAAGGCCTTTAGAGCAAAATAATATTGTGTACGGGATAGAATATTGCAGATTGAAACTACCTGAAAAATATTTTTTATTTATTTATCTGCTTAACGTCTCTCTAATAGCGAGGTATTTAGAGACGGGAGAGGATGGGGAGCAAGGAATGGGAAGGAATTCGGCCATGGCCTTTTTGAAGGAAGCACCCCGGCATTTGCCTGGAGTGATTTGGGAAGCCATGGAAAACCCAAATCTGAATGTCCGGACGGAGATTCGAACCGCCATCCTCCCGAATGCGAGGTGAAACTAACTGAAATTAAGTTCCTACCAGGTGGTGAAATACACCCAGCATTATTTATAAAGGAGTATAGCGCCGATTTGCCATCCTATTGGACTGATAAAGAGAAAATTAGGTATTTTCGCAACATATTATCCAAAGACGCTTATGTTTGGGGAATAGAAGTTGGTTTAGAATGTGAAAAATTCTATTCATTTGATGCATGTTTTCTAAATTAGTACTGGTCAAAACAAAAACAGCGAAATGTAAAGAGTAATTTTAGAAATAGCTGGCCCTATAGTAGGCGAGATGGGAATTTGCGTAAATTTTGTGAATACAGAATAAAAGAACCAAGGTACCTACAAGATCCAATAAGTGTTGAAGATATATTAGTATTAGACAGTATCATGAGAATAAGGAATCTGACACAAAAGAAAAAGAAGATCAAGAGGACGTTAGTGTCAAAGAAGAGAACGACAACCAGGAGTCATATACTGAAGAAGAAGAAGAAGAAGATGTTAATATCAAAGAAGAGAATGATAAAGAATCAGATAATAAAGAAAAAAGAAGAAGATATTAGTATCAGAGAAGAATTTGACAATCGGCAAAATGATACAGAAGAAGAAGAAGATGTTGTTACTACCAAAGAAGAGAACAACAGCAAGGAGTCATATACTGAAGAAGGAGAAGAGGATGTGAGTATCAAAGAAGAGAATGACAAGGAATTACATACAGACAGAAGAAGAAGAAGATAATAATTTCAAAGGAAAGGAGAATACTAAGGAATCAAACATTGGAATAAAAGAAGATGATGCTAGTACCAAAGAAGACTACCATGACTTAATGAGTAAACCGTGGAAGCATATGAAGTTATAGCGCAGGAAAACGAGGATCATAAAAATTATATGACACAGTTAAAGAGGCAGAGAAAACAAAAAGAAGAAGAAACGAATCATAGTAGCAGCGACTATTGGAAGAAGTGAAGGAATATAGTAAAAGAAAAGAAGTAGACATATATGTAGAAAAAATAGTGAACTGGAAAGTAAGGAAGAAACGAGGATTATTTGGAATATGAAGGCAGAAATGTGAAAAGATGCAAGCCTAAGGAAGTGCAGAAAACCACTAGGGATACGAGGAATATCAACTGAGTTTTCTACTCTGAAGGTGCGAGGGCAACTGTTGCGGTATCCGACTGTATGTTTGACACAAGTAGACGGAATCAACTAACCAATGTTTCCCCATACAAAAGTAGTCTCGTATATTATTCTGCTTTTCACACAAAACACAAACGAGGAATTTGGTCGAAATTCAGTGGGAGGAGGTACACTTTGACTATCATTAAATGTCAAATACTGAATTCCTTTAAGTGGTTTCAGTATTTCTTCTGCCAAATGATACTTTGGTTTGTACAGTGACTTGTAAAATACATATACATTTTCAAGTTTAAGCCGATTGGAGTCTTCCAGCAGGGAAAGTGCAAGGTTGGTTTTTCCACAGCTTGGATGTCCACGCACTATTACCCTTACTGTTTTGGGGGAACAGAGGTCCCTTTTTCTTCCGCTTGGTGTTGGTGTCTTCATCATCTGCATTAGTCATAAGTAATGTTTTTCCTATTTGACGAACCACATTTTGATAGGGTTTTCAGGCTATTCTGGATGTATGTAGGTGTGCTAAAATGCAGTCAGTCGATAACAATTTGTCCTACGAAGAGAAAGGGTCTTGGCTGCTTAAACAAGCTCACATTCTCACATACCAGTTTTGTGGATCTTGAAAGAAACTAGAAAAGCGGTTGAAACTTGGACAAAGTGGAATCAATGCATTAGATAATGCATGCAGGAACATGATATTGCATATGCACAGGAGATGGACAGACGTAATGCCGATCGTATTCTCGCGCAGAACGCTTAAAACATTACGATGGCTAAAGATGCAAAGTTTCTTGAACGTGCTGCTTGTTTTCTAGTTAACCGAATATTGCGTGCTAAGACGAAGTTAGATGCAGGTATTACAAAGAAGAAGGGTGGTATCCTCTTTTAATACCTATTTCTGCCGGATTGTCGGCTGCTAGAGTTCTTGTAGGAGGATTCTCGAGCAAAGTCAGGGCAATTACAGCAGCTAAAGAAGTAAAAAAGCAGTAGGCTGAAGAAAAAACGGCACAGTGAAACTATGGAAGCAACTGCAATTACAATGAGAGGTAAAGGTCTTTATTTTTTAAACTATAGGGTAAAGGCGGATCTTGATTAAAGAAAAGAAAAGTCGATGCAGCCGCTGACGGACTAGGATATACGTAGATATGTAAAGCGTTTTCGTATACCTCTTTCTTGTGGTGTATTCATGTATGATGCGTTACCAGAAAAAAATCGTGAACGTGAATGTGCAATCGTTTACTTGGACTGCGCGACGTACCCTCTCGATTTCAATTGCAGTGGTACTTTGCAGGCAACATAGTATCATATAATATATAGCGACACCAGAAATACGGTATACACATATATGGGCATTTGTGTTTAAAGTTCCTGTACGAAAATGTTTAACGTCAGACTTGTGTGAACCTCACTCAGGTAAACACATATCTGTGACACTCTGCCTGTCAGGCAACAGTTCGGTTATTACTTTCCATCGATAGATTTGAGTCAAGACGAGTACACAATCGGGCTAGTAGATTTTCAGACATATAACAGGATCCCAAACATTGACGAGTCAAATTGTAAATTTCATTACTTGAAGAAAAAGGTAATTGATGAACCCAAAGAATCATTCGATACTGACCACTTTGCAAATTATTTAGTTAAGCCACTAATAATGAGAAATTGGCTATCAGAGAAAACAAAAATCCACTCAAGTGCGAGAAACAAACACCTTTGGAAATTTACTTCCCTAAAATAAACACAATTTCATCACTGCTCGGTTTTTTGAAACGTGTTTTAAAACCTGGATTTCATATTTCAGACTACACTGTACAGCTATTCAAAGTTAACGTTATACATATGTAGTGCAGTGTATGTACAGGAAATTACGTCAACAACAAGCTGGGACACAAACTACACACGTTTTTCAGAACAGTACCGCCAAGGTACAAGATTATAGAAGAACCTGCAAATGTCATCTATCTTCCCATAACTGTGAAAACGCTCAACAACATTCACATTAGAGTTTTCAACCAGGACGATTAATTGGTGGGTTTCAGAGGAGAAACCATTACTCTGAGATTACATATAAAGAATGGGCGCTCGTTATAGCAAGAAGCGACATACTCATGCAGTTGTCAGTAGTGAACCGACAGTGAAACTGTTAACACTTGCTAACGTGCTCTTCCTACATTCCCTAGGCTACACCGTAAAGCATGGATGAACTACCTGATATAACTACTAGTGTGGAATTTGACGAGTTGGTGAATCGTGAACAGTTTCTGATACATCAACCGCATACATCATCACCATTTAATAACAATGGCGAGATTTGGATACCTATTTAGAACCAAGATGCATATATATTGTCGTGCGGAAGTTACTTGTACAGTATATTGAAGGAACATTCGTCAAAGAAGATATAACAGGAGCAACAAATTCACTTCTCACAACCAATGCTATCGCGTTCCTGAATGAGAAAATTCGATTAGAAGTTAATGGACAAGAAATTGGCAGAAACAGAAACCTTGACATCACAAAAACAATAAAGGGGCTTATTTCTGGTGATCATCAACAAATTGGTCTGTTGAAAAACGCAGGCTGGAGTTCACGCGATCTTGGAGATGGTCACCTTCATATATGTACACCATTAAGTATGCCTGTAGGCTTTTGTGAAGGCTATAAAAGGATACTTGCAAATGTAAAGCAAGAACCACTACTTATTTGTGCTAGGGATGATACGAATTCATACATACATGCCAATAAAAAAACTCAAAAGAGTAAATTTACCCTTACTAAATTCGTTTGGGTGATGCCCATGTGCAAGTAGGCGATCGAGAGGAACTGGCTAGGCTTAGGATTGTAGAAAGTGGGAAGCCACTACGTATTCAATTCAGAAGTTGGGATCTGCTAACATATCAGGTGTTTTCTATAATCAAGACACAAGTTTGGACTTTGAAGACAACAACGTAACTGGAGAAATGTAGGATAGTTGTTCTGCGTTTTTAAACAAACAGGAAGCATATCACGGAAAAAAGTGCAGCCATGTTTGTCAACTGTTATCTCTACAATGCCAAAGTGTTCATAAATGAAGTAGCCTACTCGTTTGAGAACATGAATTTATATTTTAAGAAAAAGAGAGCTACAATGTTTGATGGAAAGTATACAAGATTCAAGCAGTCTTATTATGAACATGAATATCCTTTGCCACTACTAAAACCTGAAGAATTTGTTGCATCTGTACCTTTAGTCGTAATTTACTGTTCACAACAAAATGAAACAGTTAAGACTAGAACTGTAGATATTCGTATGGAATTTATTTTTTAAATTTTTTTTAATGGCATTCGGCTACTGGGCCATACAGCCAGCTCAATGTGATTTGTTGCTATCAAGTATTGACACAAATTGACACAAGGACACTACAACACGTACAAGACATTCACATACACAACACTAAACACCCGTGCCCTCGGTCGGACTCGAACCGGCGACCTTCGGTACGCGTAGCTAGCACTCTAGCTCGTATGGAATTTGATAGCAGTGTTTTAGAATATATACATCTTACCAGTGGCGGCCGAACTAACTTGCACTGTTAGGGCCTTATTACACTAGGCGACTTGGCGGCGCAACCAGCCGGGCAACTGGTGGCTCTGCTCGTCGCTGGGCACAGAGTCTTATGGAGCTTATTACACTAGGGCAGCCAGTGGCGCCGCCAGAAACTGGCGGCCGGCTGGCTGCCGGGCCCGGCCACCAGGCCGGCAACCACTGGTGGCGCAGAGTCGTGGCGGGGCATTGTATCTTACCTAGCTTATTACACTAGGACACCAGGCGGCGCCGCCAGACCCGCCACCACGCGTTCAGTCTGCTATTCATGTGCCCCTTCCTACTTTACAATTTTAAAATTGCAGAGATACTGAGTGACAGGTTTGGTGAGACAACTAGGGACAGTCATCCTCTGATGGGAGGGAATGAATCAGAGGAGAGTATAAATGACGAACCTACAAAATTTGAAATAAATTCTCAGCAAATTGCGAAGTAACTCAGAAAGCTAAAAGTGGTGTAGGCAATATTACTACAGATTTATTAAAGATTGTGGGATACGATATTGTACCTTACCTTAAAATTTTGTTTAAAATGAGTTTGGAGACTTGCTGCTTACCAGAGGATTGGAAAAGACCGATAGTAGTACCAGTTCATAAAGGAAGGGTTAAAAATATGGTGAAAATTCCTGGCCAATTAATTTGTCATCAGTGATAGGCAGAATGATGGAGAGATTGATATGCAACTACATCAGAAATGTCTGTGAAGATAGAAACTAGTTTTCAGATCGACAACATGGCCTTAGGCAAGGATATTCATTTGAATCTCAGATAGTGGGCTATATGCAAGATATTTAAAATGAATTGGAAATGGGAGACCAAGTTGATAGTGTGGCACTAGATCTTTTTAATGTATTTGACAGAGTGAGCGATAAAATGGTTTTAAATAAACTGAAATGTATTGAATTGGATGAGAAAGTTACTTGCTGGTCACAGGAATTCTTAAAAGTCAGAAAGCAAATGGTCAGAGTAGGAAATACATTATCAAGAGAAGTGGAAGTAAATATAGGAGTTGCTGTTCATTATTCTAATGAATAACTGTGTTACGGTCAGAATCTAGGTATTTTGCAAATGATACAATGGTATACAATAGGATAAAAACAGGTGAAGACTGAACAGTTGCAGGATGATCTGGATAGAATATCTAAATGGGTAGGTCAGCCTGGAATAAAGATAAATGCCAAGAAGAGTCGGCTTATGAGATACACAGATAAATATATCTAAAGGTTAATTATGATTACAGAGTGGGGACAGATTTGCTTGATGAAGTGTAAATTCTTTGCATAACGTTTGATAAACTCAATTGGGCAGGTGGTAGAAAAAGGTTACAAAATCCTTCATTTGCTGAAGAGGGTGATGAGAGGATGTAACAGAGAAGTTAGGGACTTGAGTTACAAAACTTTGGTCAGATCACTGGTTGAATATGGTGGTGTAGTTTGGGACCACATTTTGGAGATCAAATACAGGAGTTGGAAGGTGTGCAAAGAAGAGCTGCTAGATTTGTTTGTGGAAATTATCGCAGGACCCAGTCAGTAACTGATATGATACAGGAGCTGGATTGGGACTCATTGGAGGAAAGGAGGAGAGTGCTGGAAATGTGCAAGGCATATGTTGGTGATGGGACTTGGATGGAAATTGGTAAAAGAATTAGGAATAGTGCATGGAAGGAGAAAGGCGAACATGACCACAAGCTTTGGCTCGATTTCTTGCATAAGGGAGTGGAAAAAAATTTCTTTTGTTGTTAAGGGCGTCAGGAATTGGAACAAATTACCGAGTGTGGTGATGAATAATTTACAAAAAAAAAAGGAAAAAAAGAGCTTAAGGATTTTAAAATTAAAATTTATAAATAGGAAAAGTAAATGGGGGAGGAATTTAACATTCCAGCTATAAAAGAAAATTTAAATATATACATAAACGGGAAATTAGATGACTAGGGAAATTGCTACCGGAGTGTTAGCTCCATCGCAATTAAATTAATGATTAATTAAAAATAATTAAAAAGAAAAAGGGAAGGCGAAGGGAGAGAAAGATGTATGTATATCATATTCTATTGCTAAGGGAATCTATACTCTTTTTGATGAATTGTATTCAGACGACAACAAGTTTTTTAATTACTTAAGAATGTCTAAATCGTCTTTCTTTTAATCATTGTACTTAGTAAAGGTTGATATTACCGGGAAAGATACGAAAATGAGAAATTCTTGCTTTACCCCTTTGTCTTCTCTACACTTTCACTTTCACTTCCCGTCATTTCCAAGGTGACATTCTGTAGTTCACTGGACATATTCAACTACACAATTCGCGTACAATGCGAGGATAACAGCAAAGTGACTGCTCGGTTGTGCGAGTGGCTGGCTGGCGGCGCCACCAGAATCCTGGTTGCGCCGCCAACAGAGACACCAGTGGCGCGTCTGGTTGCGCCACCAAGTCGCCTATACTGTTTTCATTTGGGAAAGGCGGGCCAAGGTCACTTTGCTCTATCCCTACTCCGCTGCCCCAACCCCTACAGGCGAAGGGGAAACAGCTGCCGCGCATGCGCAATCATCACAACGTATGTGGAACAATATACTACATTTCATGTGATGTTTTCTTTAGTAAAATTGAGCATTTTAATTATTTGTCATGAGCGAAATTAGTGAGTCATGTGTCGTAGAAGCTGCGTATTTACCAACTTCAATTTCATATGTTAATAAAGATAAAAATTATTTACATGACATCAATGAATATAATTTACTGTTTCTAGTCATTATTTTTAGTTTTAAAATTTGCGCAAGACATTTCGAGAATTAAATCCAAGTTTTAGATGTGTTTCCCAGTGGAAGTTAATTCTCTAGACACGTCGTATAAATTTTGAAATGAAAGTGGTAGTAACTGGATTTTTTTCTGAGTTTTGAGTGATAACTTGCATTATTCATTACGAGGACACACCCTTCTTCCAGGCTCTTAAGCAAGTTAGAAAACCATTCTGTGAACACTTCACTACAGATTTCTTGGTGATGGACGCCAGAAAATTTATACTGAAACATTAAACCAGCCCCTTCAACGAATCCATGATTTGCTGATCGTCAGTTTCCGTATGGTAGGATATTCGCCTCGATCATAACATTCTATTACAGAACGTCGAATGATATATTTCCGGAAGTCATCCATCTCCATGACCGGTTATTCTCGGTGAATGTTTTTCTTTGGAGAAGAAAAGGATGACCTGGAACATTCAGCTTCGCTTCGCTACATACACGCTGCACGTTTCGTAAAAATACGCCACAAGCCTCTTCTGTAATTTTTTGCGGTTCCAGAAAAAGCAGTGCTGCCAGACACTTGGCTTTGAATATCCGTAGATGGCCGCTAAAATATCCGCAGATTGGGTGCAAAAATCCAGACTCGATAACTGAAAGAGTGAAACAATAATTATCGAAGAAAGAGTCAAAATTAAGAATACTTTTTATTCCCAGGTCTTAAAAATTACAAAAATAATATTCTACATTCAAAGTAAGAAACATCCCTGAACATGTTTTATACATTGGATAAGCCTTCTCGGAAGCCACTTCTTTGTAAGCCGTGACAGCGAGCATGTCACCGTGTATAAAGATTGCGTCGGTAGTATTGTATTGCAGTCTTTTAATATCTATAAAATCTGTAACAAAACAAAATATGAGATTTATTTCAATCGTTGGTTCACACGAGTGGTTGCAAGGAAACGATTCACACTTATTGACAATTCTGTAATGCAGTAACACTATACGCTCAAAGTTTAAAAGCACACCAATATAAGAAAATATCGACAAATGATAAAAGTATTAAAAAAATCCGTAGATATTTTAACAAAATCCGAAAATCCTAAATGTTCATAAAAATCCGTAGATCTGCGGATAAATCCGTAGAAATGGCAGCGCTGCGAAAAAGTATATTAATTTTCTTTTCAGAGTTTTTTTTAGCGTCTTGAAAAAATTATACACGTCAGAAATTTTTGTTTTTGGCTGTCGCCTAATTTAACTATCTGACGCCATTTCACGTACAGCGTTTTTTAACGATGTACTGGTGGTATAAATACGACAATACTGCGCCATAAGACAATGCCTCCTGCCTTCCTGCAGGCAGCGGTCTGCTCAGAGGGGAAGGCAACGGGAGGGGGTGGTGAGGTGAGGCGGGGGGCGAGGGGAATATGACCTTGGCGCGCCACTTGAGAGTGAACATAGTATAGTGTAATAAGGCCCTTAGTGGCAACACTGAACTTTTTGATGGTTTACTGATCTTCATTGTTGAAGTGAAGAACAGCTCAGAGTTGGCTAAGAATCAACTTAAAAATCTGCACCGTGTGAAAGTGTCATTACCTGCGTGTCCTGTCGGATTAAATAAATGATTTTGAAATTAATCAATGACAAATGCTTTAAGATTGGCCAGAAAGTAAACAAACAATGACTGATTAGTGAAAAACCGACGAGTTGACCTACAGGTAATACTGGATTAACCAATAGTCACGACTAAGCAGTAGTCTCGATTTTAGCCTCGAGCATCCGATTATTAAAATCACCCTGTGAGTTAATTTTTTCATGAAATAAAAATACAGGGTGTCTCAGAATTATCTTTACAACTTTAACATTGAATAAATTATGTTTGGAACGAGATATCACAATGCAGTTTTTTTGCATGTTACAGAGTATCTCTCAAAGTGTTTTTCTGTTTTATTTCAGGTGCGGTTTGGTGAAAAGTAGGTAGTTACATCACATTTATTGAAAATGTACACCCCACAGGAAAAGGCTTAGTGTGTTTCCTGGTTAATAGAGACACGATCGGATACACAAATGCAACGCAATTTCCGGACAACATACAGGAAAACCATCAATTCGTCAGTGGCATCGGCAGTTCATGGAAACTGGTAGTATCCTTCATAAGAAAGGCGCTGGTCCACCATGCACAAGTGACGAGACTGTTGAACGGGTTCGTGAAGCACTCACTCGTAGTTCCAAAAAAATCTCTCCGCAGCGCCGCCAGAGAGTTGCAGTTACTACACTCAACTATACACAGAGTGTTACACAGACGGTTGCACTTGTATGCATACAAAATTCAGCTGTTGCAAGCCATCAAGCCAGGAGATAAACAGAGACGTGCTGCGTCTGCTACAAACATGTTGAAGAGAATGGACACTGAGGATGTTTTCCTTAGTCGTGTTCTCTTCTCATATGAGGCCACCTTTCACGTGTCTGGGTTACTTAACAGGCACAACGTTCGAATTTGGGGTTCTGAACCTCCACATGCATTTAGAGAGATAGAGCGTGACAGCCCAAATGTTAATGTGTGGTGCGGTGTTATGCACAACCAAATCATTGGCCCCTTCTTCTTTGCTGAGAAGACAATCACGGGCCCACTTTACTTGGATAAGCTAACAGAATTTGTTGTTCCCCAACTGCAAGTCCTTCAACCGACAGTCATCTTCCAGAAGGATGGTGCACCTCCGTATTGGGCTCATGATGTCCGTGATTTTCTAGATAAACAATTTCCTGGTCGGTCGTTAGAAAGAGGGGGTCAAATTGACTGGCCGCCTCCTTCACCTGACATAACCCCCTTGGATTTCTTTCTTTGGGGATATGTAAAAGACATCGTGTATCAAACCCTGGTTAGAAATTTGGCAGATCTCAGGCAGAGGATTTCTGCAGAAATTACGACAATTGATCAAGGGATGCTTCAAAGAACTTGGCAAGAAATTGAATATCGTTTTGATATTGTACAGGCAACTAATGGTGCACACGTTGAAGTGTTCTAGAGACAGAAACAAAACTTTGAGAGATACTGTTGAAAATGAAAAAAACTTCATTGTGATATCTCATTCCAAACATAATTTATTCAATGTCAAAGTTGTAAAGATAATTCTGGGACATCCTGTATTAAAAATAAATATAAACATCCAAAATAAACAATCAAAGTAATATGAATATGAAAATTAATTTTTTTCGATTGATTGTTTTGTACGATATTAATCAAAATAATTTTCAAAATAACATGAATTGTAAAATTCCTTTGTTTAGTTGGATGAAAAATATAATCAATTCAGTTAGTCATCTACGAAACTTTTTCTTTGTTGTTGCAAAATTCAGATTTCCAAAAACAGTGGGACCCAAAACAATTGAGTGCCTAGGGCCCCATAGTCCAGACTTTCTTAATTCACCACAGCCTTCCATGACCACGGCGCCAGTGGCACACTGATTCAGACAGTGGAACACATTTCGCTTCAGAGTCGTTTTTTGCTACTTGCATTCATAAACTTGAGTAGTTCTCCTTCAAAGGAACTAAGACATAGAATCAATATGGCCTCCTCGCATTAACAGAGCTTCTGGGCTAGCGCTTCTCAAGCTTTTTCAATCCGAGTACCAGTAAATTCTCAAAAATAATGCTGCGTGCCAGTAACTTATATCATCATAATTTATTTATCTATGTGCATATTATGTATATAGACATTTTTATAGTACCAATATAACATAATAAATCTAAAACCATGTTTTTAATTCCTGCGAAAACACAGTTATGGAACTGGAAGTGAACTATTAAAAGTTAATTACTTGTTGACCAGATTCTTAATACTTAGTAAACCATATAAATAATAATGTTACTACAGACTGGACGCTACATTATACCATCCGACTACATAAACAAAAATAAATAAATAAAATTAAGTAAAAGACGCTAGACTATACACCTTTTACTTTTGTTTATTTCACCAATCCTATGTTGGGAACCATACAACGTACTGCAGTCCCTCAAACCTATTAGAAGACACTCAGAAAACGGTGATTTACTTAATCCTTAGACGAACGGCACCCTTTTCGGTTCCATCTGGAAATGAATAGATTATTGTAGAAACAATGTTGTTCTATCCTCATCCTGGAAATTCCAGATTTTTCCCCGTGTTTTTTTTTTGTGTTTTTTTTTTTTTAAAGTGGGCTTTACCTTGTAAAGTAGGAATACAGGATCAAAATTTATAATATTCTGCTTGCGGACCACCTGAATCATCTTCCCGGATCGCAGGTTGAGAAACACTATTTTTGGGGATATAGCTGAAATTGACAAAAAAAAAAAAAAAAAAAAAAAAAAAATGGTAGCTGCTGCTGCGCTCTATCTACAGTGCCACTAAATTTTTCGACCTCTATAATGTTCCAGCGATCGCGTGCCTGTCCACTGCCCGGGGCAGTATGAGACAGAATAAACTTGTCACCAACCGCCACTAGCAAAGCGGCCCCCGACCTTTGAATATTACCGCGAAAACGCCAGAGCGCATGCGCGATTTGTGACAACTCAAAGCTATCTCCACGACAGCGAAATAGTTCACTGGTCTGGCCAACAGATGGTGTTCAGTAGTTTCCCTAGCTTTCATAAGTAATAGTATATTAGAGAATATCGCGTTTATAAATAATTATTTTTCTTTCACTACATTTATTTATTCTTGACTCGTAGGTGATGACATGTCTCAGTGTCACTACGTCTAGAGCTGTCACTTTATCTAACTGGTATTGTGCGGATGCTGACATAAAACAGGACAGCACCAAATATTCCAGCTCATTACCATACCCGCCATCTTAATGGGCGCACAGGGATTCAAGACGAAAGTTAGTGTCTTCATTACGATATGATCTGATAATATTATCGTTACACACTGCATAGCTGAATCGTCACCAAAACGTGGAGGTGATGAACTACCAGTTGCTTGGCTGACACATTATTACCATGTAATACTTTGGAATACTGGTGATCTGCAGTAAATCATGTACTATTCCACCTGCAATAATCAATGAAGACGATGCAATTATTTATGTAAACGAAGGGGGGGGGGGGGAACGCGCAATGGTTCCAGGTGATTATCAGGAAGAAGGTCTGCCACAATATAAATGATTTGGAGATACTTTGGAAAGCACATTAATTTTGTAATGCTATGTGCGTTGTTGAAAATGTAATTTTAATTGCTCAATAGTGGGTGAAATAAAAAATATTAAATCAAATCTATGATTTTTATTTATTAACCACACACATTTTAGTTACAAATGTTAAATTCTGATTTCGATTCTTACTAACCACACACATTTCACCAAGTTTAAAATTCTTGGTTACACTGCAGATAACACTTTGTCAGCTAACTGACCTACAAACACCTTGTAATATAATGTACCTGTAAGCTCCTCTTCTATCTGATTGCCAAACTTGCGGTCTCTTGCAGGCTGTGTGTCGACATGGTTCTGCCATGTAGACTCACCGAGGAAGACGCCACTGGGCGGATCAGTATTGTGACGAAAATAGAATTTTTTCACCCCCGACACTATCCGGCAGGAAACAGTATGCTCGCCGAGTATTACGCTGGTCTGGATGTCACCGGCGAACAAACTGGATACCACATCCAGTTCCTTTATCAGCACGTTCCATTCCTTCACTGAGACAGTGATATTGTTATAGCCCACTACTTCAAGCACCACAACAGCCTCGAAATCATGTTGGGACGACAAGCCCAATATCTTACGCTTAGAATGGCCAGGTGGTACACCGATGTAAAGAACAGAACTTGGCGACTTATATCGGCAGACTCATGAAAGAGCGGTAGGCAGAGGGGTTTATCAAGTGTGACCTTGACGGGCCTACTAGGTGGCCTGCAATGGTATCCTAGGGTGGGTCGGTCAAATTGTTTTCCCGGCGGCCATGACCTTAGATGGGCCTTGGGGCCGTTTCAGAGTCGCTTCCTTTAGGGCGGGGGGGAGGGGGGTAGGGTCACCTTCGGGGGTCGCCTTGACCTTTGACGGGTCCTTGAGGCTTATACACAACGTTCTGACTATTCTAATTACCAGGATGCGGGTGTCTTACACACAGCTCTTATGGTTGCCGGTTCTGACTATGATAGTAAAATCGGTTCTTTGTAGTCAAAGATGATCTTTTTATACTACTTACTAAGATAAAAACTATAAAAGAATTTAACGTTAGTTCTGATAATTTCTCGGGGTCGCTGAAGCTAATCAAGTAGCTAAATTCATTTATATAAAAACTTGCACAATTACTCCTGAAACCATCAGCTGCAGTAAATTCGGCCTGTTACTGCACCGATGATCCCGTTGCTTATCATTCCTCTGTTGGAATTCTCTGTTGCTCTCAATATTATTTTCATATACTTCATTGCTCCGATCAAGTGCGTCCAGGATATCATCTATCTTGTCCCACTAATTGAAAATTAGTTTATCTTGAACTTGCTTCGGTAAATTTTCAACAAAATTTCAATTTTTTCATCCTCTCCTACTGTTTGATATAAATACTGAAATTCTTTCCTCATTGTTTCACAAAGTTTCTGATACATCCGTCGCGACTGCTGTAACGCTGATAGTTGTCTTTGTGAAGACCAATACTTGTCACGAAACATCCACAAGAATGCATCATAGCCGTTGCATTCCTGAGGAACTTCACAGCTCCACGGAAATGCTTCGTCTTTGAGCTTACTTTAAACATATCGAATTTTATCTATATCCAAAAACTCCCACTGGCAGATCTTTTAAATAAGTTTTCACAAAATTAGCTGGATGTATTATTACCTCCGGCTTAAATACTGTGTCAAGTAATGCTGGTTGATTATACCACCACTAACAACAGCATTGGTTCCTTGCTCCACTTTCTCTAATCTTTCCTCATTATGGCTGAACCTCCTCCACATTTGGCCAAGCTCCGTCGATTGCCCATTTCGTTGCCCTACTTTTTTCCGAGTGCTTCACCACCTCTTCTCTCTTCATCTGGCATTTTGCTTGACTCTCTTGAATCTTTTCCATTTCACTATCAACATTTTCTTACATTTCTTCTATTTTCCGGTTTAAAGAACCTTCTGTTTCTTCTAAAATAATTCCTTCTTTTCTTGCATTGACCTATCTACTAAAACGGCCACATCTTGTTTTACTTCTCCTATGAAATTATCGATGTCTGAATGCATCTCCCGTTTTCTACTCTCCTTAATATTGTTTATCTTGCCCCCTCATCAATTGCAGTATACCGAGCGTGGTGGTGTAACGGCTAGCGTTCTGTCCTCGAATTCGGGAAGACGGTGGTTCGAATCCCCGTCCGAGCATTCAGATTTGGGTTTTCCATGGTTTCCCTAATCACTCCAGGCAAATGCTGGGATGCTTCCTTCAAAAGGCCATGGCCGAATTCCTTCCCATTCCTTGCCCCCCATCTAAAGACCTCGCTGTTAGAGAGACGTTAAGCAGATAAAAAATAAAAATAAAAAAATTGAAGTATCTCTACCGCCTTCTGGGTAAACATTTCTTCCTCTTTCCCTTCAATCTTCGTAATCCTTTCCCTAATTCCTTTTCCGTCTGATTTCCCGATTTCCTTTTTTAATTTCTTGACTTAATTTTCTTTACTTTCTTTCAATTCTTTTCTTTTTATTTGCATTAGAAAGGAAATCAACTGTTGACCATCAATTTCCCTTCTTCGAATTTCAAATGATTGATCTGGCAATGTATTTTCTACAAAACCTTGCCGCCTTTCACCATTACTTGTTTCATGACTCACTTCATTATCACAGCTATTGTCAAACTATCTAATTCAGTTTTAACCTGGCAATCATAATCACTGCGTTCATCCCGGTTTACTTCTTTAACATGGATATTGATAACCCCCGAGCTATCTGTTTCCAATCTGAATTATTAATTTCATCTTCCCCCAAACTACTTCCACATTCATTCTTAATCATTCGCTGAAATTATTTTCCATAATAAGAAATCAAACTGTAAACAAATATTTTAGTTACGCAGCCAAAAAAGATAATGACTGCTTCAAGGTCAATAGCCAACACAATAATGAATCGACGGCACTCGACAACGCAGCTACAACATTTAACAGAATCCAATGCACATGAAATGCAAAACCAACAATGCATTCGAAGCAGCACTGGAATTGAAACAACCATGCACATGTATACCTGAAATCAATAACTTCTACGAATAACTAATTAGAAATAATTTCCCCCCTTTTTTTAAACAAATTGCTTTTATTTTCTGCTTAACTGTGGATTTCTACAGCTTTTAAATTCTGAGTTTGACGTACTACTGTAGTCCACAACTTTGAACATGACCTTTCAGTTGTTAATTATCGAAATATTTGTTTACAATTTTTGAACACGTGACAATTTTTCTCAATTGAATTTTCGTAGCAATTTGAACAGTGAAAACTCTTTTAACAAATTTAACTATCTCTAACACTTGCAAACGTTTAGCAAATTCTTTCAAAAAAAATTAATTATCAGTTTATTGTTCAAATTTTATCTTTGAAAATTTCTAATTGACTGAATTTACTCTCCAAAGCAAACTCTATTTCTGCTTCCTGTTGACTGGGATGTTGATCTTGCGTCCCTAAAGAAGTAACTGGATTATGGTACTTGCCAGCTGTGTGTCGCTAATTCTGACACTCGTAAGTCTGCCACTAATTATCACCATTTATTCTAGCTGGGTTGTTAAATAAGAGCCTCTAATTATCCTCGGAAATGGTCGCCAGGTGTTATCTAACAACTCCGCTAGTGGATTACGGCGAGTTACATGAGAACTGCTCAGACACATGCAATCCAGATAAGAGGTATTTTGACATAGTCTGGAAATAAAAAACTCACTGTTCTGGTCGAAATAATTTAGTTTAATTTAATTATTGAACTTAATTATTACCGTTCATTGACACAACTTTTAAGACACTTCAACAAACAAGTTTTCCATACATTTTACAACCTGTACTGCCCAACGACAAAGATTGTTACACTAGTTAGATATCATCACTATGTTACCACGGTTACTAAACAAACTACAGACTGTGGAAACACAACAATATTAAAAATCAAGTAACAAACGTTAATACAGTTATTCAGTATACTTGTAAATAATAAATGTTACACAATCCAGTATTAGTAACAATAATAATTAGGGCGAGCGAAGCTAGCCCTTACACTAGGTGACGATTTGTACACTTTTGTGGTACACTTTTCGAAAAAAACTGCTGCACCTCAAGACGTGAAATTGAACATACTAATTCAAATATAATTCTAGATGTGCCATCAATCATTATTTTTACAAAAAAAAACATACAAATAAATTAAAGTAAAAATTGTGCCTAAAAGAGTTATACCGCTACAGAAGACCGTTTGTTAATAATGTTGGCTTAGCCGTGCGTTTTGAGGGGGTGTGTTTTTGAGCGGGGGGTCCTCAATTCGACCCCACGTCCCGCGAAATATTTTTTTTTCTGTTTGTATTTTTTTTATTGCTATTCGATCTTGCCACAATACAAATTTGTTTTGAAATAAAGTATCCCAATTGTTTATTTTCCTTTGAGAAATAGGCAAATGATGGATCACGTTAATCACAAAAACATCTGGAACGAAAATTACGTGCACACCAAGAACATTTTATGATGGATATCATTTCACAGTCACACAGTGTTTATTATTGATGTAGGAAAGCAGATTTTGTCAATTAAATGAACTGTTCACCAAAAGTGTGGTTTGTGAGTTAGAAGTCGACCTGAGAACCTATTCTCCAGAAATAGAAATATTAGTTTAATTTGCTTGTATTAAAGATTATCTATGGTTGCAGCGGTTTTGTAAATACACAAAAAAATTCCGCTCCTTCCCTTAATCCGTTATTTAAATAACTATATAATTTTATTGTTACACTACGTAACGTTTAATCAAAATCAAAATTAAAGAATAAAAGGAAGGTACACCTAATCGGTACGCTCAAAACTTTAATCGAAAATAACGTTGCCACAAACTGAACCATTGAGAGAAAATGAACTTATGCTCCAGAAAGAGAGATATTAATTTGTTTTTGTATTAATGATGATCTATGGTTGCTGACCGTTCTTTGTAAATAAACTATGACTTGTGTAAATGTAGATGCTTTGGTTTTGTAATTCTAAAAAGAAATCCCGCTTCCTCCCTTAATAAGTTATTTAAATAACTGTATAATTTTAATGATAAACTATGATTAGCTTAATGACAATCAAAATTAAAGCACATTCTACATGGAGATTTTGAGAACTGTTTAGCGTGAGAAATATGTTTCCACGTAACTGAAACAAACCAAAAATGCAGGTAGGTTGGTATTTTAATGAATCCAAACACAAAAACCATAAAATATTTGATAAAGCGAGAAGTCCTACTATACAATGCAATCACCTAGAATCCGCCTCGACAACACTGTCTGTATTTCAAAGATAATGGCTACGTGTCCAAGATCACCGAGCCACTGATTAAAATATCGACTAATTTTTGTCAGTAAAGTGACTCAATGAAAGCTGTTTTCATCATCATATCTTCATAAAAATATTCCTTAATTTTCTGTATTGTTCCCCTCTTACCTCAAATTCCCAGTCGGTTAACGCTCTGGCCTCGCATTCGGGAGAACGCGGGTTCCAGTCATCCAGATTTGGGTTTCCATATTTCGAAAAATCACTCCACGCGAATGCCGGGACGCCTCCTTCAAAAGGGCCTTGGCCGAATTCCTTCCTATTTCTTGCCCCCAGTCCTCGCTAGAGTCCCACTATTTATAAATATTTTACAATCAACCACAGCCAGTCAACTACGTGCTTCAATGTGGAAGAAGGGGCGTTATTCTGTGTTATTGCTATTGAATTGTGTGTCATAGCTTTTTGATGTTGTAGAATGGCGAGTTGTGATCAAGATATTCGAGTTTTACGAAACGATTCAGATCGAGGTAAGTGACAACAGCAGATTATTATTATTTTATTGGCGATTTTCTTCAGCAGGACAGATTCTGTATTAAATGCGTGCAATATACTGATAAGTATTCAGCTTTCAGACAAGTCTACTGACTTTTTTTAATGCAAGCACAGTGGCTATCTTTATCTGCCACTACTGCTCATAACTTTTTCAGTAATTGACGAACAAAATTTGTACCGTAGGAGCAGCAAGGCACACGCATATTTCCTGTCCTAACCATACTTCCAGCAGTCGCCACCCACAAACTTTAATCTGTCTACTGAAATCAGAAAAATAGTAGGCGTCCACAGTTAGTTCAGTTGACTGTACGGTATCTTTATTTTTCCTACAAGAAATCGAATAGATCATTCGGTAGGGAACTTCGTTTGGCTAACAATAAGTATGAATTACAATAAGGTTTACACGTTCCGTATCTAGTATACAAATGTTTGAAGGTGAAAGCAAATGAAAACTTTAACTTCAATTCTGTTCCGAAATTTTTGTAAGTAGTTGAATTGGTGTGATGAAATTTCGGTCATCTAGTGCATTTTCCCTTGTTTTCGTGGTTCATATTATACATGTTCTATGGGACGCGGGTTCGATACGCAGTCCAGAATTCAATTATTTGATTTTTTTTAGGCAAACGTTCTGCATACTGTAATGAACTTACGTAATCCTTCAGTTAAAAGGTGTTTAAAACGGCTAACAATAATTTCACAGTCAGGTTTGCATCGCTTTAAGTAAATAAAGATTTTTTGAGAAAGAAAAATTAATTCTTTTGATCAATCGAGCATTCCCTTAAAATGGAAGTAAGGTACGAAAATGTTGGTATGAAAACAAATACAGAATGTACATAATCACCTCAAATATATAAAACAAACTTTTCTTTCCGGACCATGAAAACGAAGAAATATTGCTCACAATGAATTCTTACCTAATGAAAGCGCGTACAATACTGAAATTTTGGTTCTTTTATTACTATTCCTGTGCTGGCAAACTGATATAGTATCATTCATCAATTATGTACCATTAAAATTTTTCCGATCTGGACGTACGTGTCCACAAACTTTGAAAGTCAGAATCTTTCACTGATCTTATTAGGGCGAGCGACACTAACCGACAATTTTTAGATTTTTGTGGTAAACGTTTTGAAAAGACCACTGTACGTCTAGACGTGAAATTGAACATAAATTAGCTCGCCGTAATAATACAAAGTCATTTCTAGATATGTCATCAATCATTATTTTTGCAAAAAATTGTAATAATTTTTATTAGCATATATATGTAATGGTTTGTTTTGAAAATTATTTTCAATCAACTTATGAAAATAGTGGTTGCGTTCCGATTCCACCGACAGCTAAATTTTGTAAAATACGTAATATCACTTGTACAAGAAAACAATTTCCATTACAATTAGCTTCCGCAATCACAATTAAAAATTCAAGTATGTTAAAATGTAGAAAACAGGTTGAAACTTCAATAAGAAATTTTGTATCTGATTAATAACAAATTAAGTAAATTGATGTTTTAAATATTTAAAGAATGCGCCTTGTTATAAACGTACCTAATTTTTTTCAACAAACTGTAAACATGGATTTTGATGATAGTTCGTGAAGCTTAAATATTAAAATCTTTATGATTATTATTTAGTTTCTTTAATCGTATATAATATTTTTTATAACAAAACTTCGCGATCCTCCACAATGCCGTTAGTAGTAAATTAATAATAAAAATGATTGCGATATTAGTGACAGTGTAACACATGGAAGACAGCAGTCTGTAACGGATTAGTCTGCGTTTGCGCTGTATTGATCAGGGAAAAACCCGCTCATTCATAAAAGGCCAACCAGGAGCTAAGCATCTCTAACAGCATACTATTTTTTGTATCAGTGGCAGGGGGCTTGTAAAAGTTAATGTCGGCCTGCCTACCAACTGTATAAGACTTGATATGACTGTTGTCGAGTTATTATGGTTGTGAAAAGTAAAATTTTATACGTGTAGCAAGTACTTCTTAAGGTGGGTTCCCACGGTGCGTCCCTCGACAGTAGGAAGGGAATAGGGATTCTGGAACACCGCCAGGTGG